>APFE031433680.1:83911-94106 GCA_000404065.3 Pinus taeda
TTTCCAGCATATTCAGTTTGACAACTTTTCTAATGATAGTCATAACGACCATAGTTCAGATTCTAGTCATGAACAGGTTTCAGAATCAGATTATGAACAGGGTTCAGATGGAGGACATGAACAGGTCTCAGATGGCGATCATGAAGAAATTCCTGCAGTTGATAGACAGCCCATTGTGGAAGCACCAGAAACTTTCTTAAGGAGATCTACAAGGATCAAACGCCGTCCGAGAAGTTATGATGATTCAGTTGTTTTGATCGCTAATGATGATGAACCTTTGTGTTATCAGGAAGCTGTAGAAGGTTCAAATAGTGACAAATGGAAAGCAGCCATGAAGGAAGAAATGATGGCCTTGAGTAAAAACGGCACATGGGATCTGGTGGAGCTTCCAAAAGGCAGGGAAACTGTGGGATGCAAGTGGGTGTTCAAGCTGAAACGGGGTGTGAATGATACGGAAGACAGGTACAAAGCTCGGTTGGTTGCAAAAGGATTTTCTCAGAAAGCTGGCATAGACTTTCATGAGATATTTTCACCAGTGGTTAAAATTGTTTCAATTAGAATTGTGTTAGCATTAGTGGCTTTGTTTGATTTGGAGTTGCAGCAGTTAGATGTTAAGACTGCATTTCTACATGGTGATTTAGATGAGGAAATATATATGGAACAACCGGAAGGGTTTGTTCAGCATCGCAATGAGAAATTTGTCTGCAGGCTCAAGAAGTCATTATATGGCCTGAAGCAGTCGCCTCGGCAGTGGTATAAGAAGTTTGATTCTTTCATGTTGAGTCAGAAATATGTTAGAAGTGAATATGATCATTGTGTTTATTTCAAACAGTTGAATAATGGCATGTTCATTATCTTAGTGTTATATGTTGATGATATGCTTTTAGCAAGCAAAAGCATTGAAGAAATCAACAGGTTGAAGACTCAGATGGCAAGGACGTTTGATATGAAAGATCTAGGAGCCGCAAGATAGATTTTGGGCATGGAGATTTTCAGAGACAGGAGTAATGGTAAGTTGTGGCTATCACAACAGAAGTATGTTGAGAAAATACTTTTGAGGTTTGGTATGAACAATGTGAAGCTTGTGTCGATCCCTTTAGCTTCCCATTTTAAGCTTTCTTCGAGTTTATGTCCTAATACAGATGAAGAAAAGGATTATATGTCTCGAATTCCTTATGCCAATGTAGTAGGATGTTTGATGTATGCGATGGTGTGTACGCGACCAGATATTTCTCATGCAGTTGGGGTTGTCAGCAAGTACATGGCAAATCCGGGTAAAGAACACTGGTCAGCAGAATGGGTGCTTCGGTATTTGAGAGGCAGAAGTAGTTATTGTATTTCTTACAATAAGAGTAGTGAATTTGTTTGCGGATATGTTGATTCTGATTTTGCAGGTGATTTGGATAAGAGAAGGTCAACTTCAGGGTACGTCTTAACTCTTGCAGGTGGAGCTATCAGCTGGATGTCAAAGCTACAGAACATTGTTGCTTTGTCCACTACTGAAGCAGAATACATTGCTGCTTCTCATGCTTGCAAAGAGGCGGTTTGGTTGAAAGGTTTGCTTGGTGAGTTTGGTAGGTTACAGGACAATATCAGGTTACTTTGTGATAGTCAAAGTGCAATACATTTGGCTAAGAATCCGGCCTATCATAGTAAATCAAAGCCTATTCCAATTAAGTACCATTTTGTAAGATAGGTTATCACTGAAAGGGGAGTCTCTCTTGAAAAAGTGCATACAAAGGAGAATTGTGCAGACATGCTCACGAAACCAGTTTTGTTGGAGAAGCTACGCTGGTGTTTGGCTTCTCTTGGCTTGCAGAAAAGATAAAATAATAATAACAGTGCATCAGGCGAATTCTTGTCAAGGTGGAGATTGTTGAGATTTTCTGTTTGAAGTGAAATAGGCAGAAATCTCTGTAGGTGACAACAATAGAAAATCGATTGCTGGATTATCTCCAGGTTGTTGGGAGCAAATTAATGCATCCTAAATTTGATGTGAGAGCAGTTAGATTCTCTCTACTATAAAATAGGTTGTCATACAGATAGCTGGGAGGGAGTGTGAGAGTTTCTTTGATGTAATCTCCAAATTTGTTTAATGAGAATTGCCGATGCCTATTTGGTGGACGTAGCCCAGATTGGTTGGGTGACCCACGTTAATATTGTCTTATGTGTATGATCTTCTGCTGTGTCTAATTGTTTGCTGCACCTGATCCAACAATTCTGTGCGCAATATTTAAATTTGAAATCCCAGGCGGGAAGGCATTTGAATTCTGAAATCCTTTAGTGCGAAGGTAGCATTGAATGCATTTAAATTTATTTCTTATCCACGGCTTCTGGGAGTCAGAGTTGTAGAGGTATCAGAAATCGGAAGAGATGAGCTGTCGGAATATTGAAAGTATTAATGGAACTTATTAACAAAATGGGTAACCATGACGAATGGGGTTGGCTATCCACCTCAACAAGTTTGAGTGACCTGCAATCAAGATGAGCTCGGTGATTTAAAGTCAGTAAAGTGAATTAAAGACTTGAGTAAAGTGAATTGTTTAATTTAAATTTGAATAAGTACCTCAATCATTGGACCTTTACATTAACCCAAATTACGGGAGCTCGGTGATTTAAAGTCAGTAAAGTGAATTAAAGACTTGAGTAAAGTGAATTGTTTAATTTAAATTTGAATAAGTACCTCAATCATTGGACCTTTACATTAACCCAAATTACGGACAAGAAATAAGGGCAACCAATATTTGCAACCCTATAGGTTATTTAATAAGCTCTAAGTACATGTTACAGTACACTCATGCATCCATTGGAAGGAAGGTTGCATGCTACATATCTATGAGAGCCATACATATCCATAGACTTTCCGGCATCTTGATCACTCTATGATGCAAGGCTCCTCCCTGCAATAACTAGGATCCTTGTCTTTTCACTCATGCATAAAAAAAACATGTGCTTCAAATCAACAAATTAATTCCTGGCGACTTCAATATTGAACATTCAATCGGCTCCCATTGAACTGTAGAGGTTTGTAAGTTGCAGCTACAAGACACTTTGGCGATCTTTATATCAGACCCAATAAACCACGGAAACCGCTCTCCAGCTATTAACATAATTTAACTCATTGGAATTATACAGTGGCGGAGGTTAATAACTCTCGAATTATGGATCAAGCTTTAATATATATTAACATCGTATCTGATTGTATACAGAAATTCTTTATGTCGATATTAACTTAGCCCAAAGGATTGAGTGGATTCGCTATCAACTTATCCAAAGGACGCTTGTGGATCACAGGCCTCTGAGCAAGGGAATTCTTACAGGAGGTTGGGTTTAAATTATATGCCAAACAGCGAAACGTGCCAATTGCTATTTTAGACCGGATGACTCACCGTCAGTTTGATTAAATTTATAACCTTGTAACGCTTCTAACTCAGTTGCAGCACCTTTTTCAGCGGAAAATCAACAACACATAGCACAAGAGGATCCCCACCAGAACGCCGAGCCAGACAACGTGTGCAGTCAGTGATTGTGAGTTCACATCCGGCCAATAACGGAACTAAAGGACCCCTCAACCCTGATATGTTCAAAGGAAAATCAGCGGAAATCACTGGGTATCAAAGATGCAGTGTTATCCTTTGCACAGGTATGGACAACACAATTTTCCTTTGAACGATTCACTTTCCTTTGAACGATCTTAAGACAGCTTTAGCTAGGGAAAGGCGGTGAGATTCGAATCAACCCCAATACCCAGTTAATTATATCACATACAAATAATTAAGTGCATGTTAAAAACAACAGAATTTCTCAAACATTACAGTGAATTCAAATCCATATTAACAAGATGTCATTGAGTTTCATCAGAACACCAAGAGGAATTTCCATAGTAATACTTTTGGCACGCTTCCTCTCTCTGCCCTTTGAGAGCTCAGCTACCTCTTTTATTTATAAAATAATAATGGATATGTACAAATAGATCTTCTCCTTATCTCCTAGAAAAAAACAAGCTTTTTCTCTTTACCTAAAGATAAAAGCTTGAAGCTTTTCCCACTCTTATCCTGGAAAAACATAGAAGGTCTATCCTAATCTTTTTTCCTAATTATTATCTCATATTCTTTTAGAAAAAGAATATTTACATTACAAAATACTAAAATTACCACACCCCCTCTTTATTCCATATTTACAAAAGAGGATGGTCTTGATGCTCCTGCATCATACACCCAACCTTAAAATTAATCATGATCTCCTGGTCATGTGTTCGGATCTATGTATGCCTCGATCCCATACTTTGTTCTGCAAGTTTCCAGTTGCCGCTGCTTTTGTCTGTTGTTCTTCTCCAGGTCTCCACACTTTATGCTGCATCGCTCCACTGGCTGCACTCTTGCAATCCTCTGCGGTCTTCCTTTCACTGCTTCTCCTTTGTTTCACTGATGCTGGTCTCTTCCGGGATTCTTTCACCATCATCCGCCTTATCGCTTCAATTTCTCTGTCTAACAGATTTTCTCCAGCATCTTCAATAAAACCTGTATTCACAAAACAATTGTTAGAATGAAAATCATAAGGCATCAGTGCCTCTTCTGCTGCTATCAATGTTGTCTTAGCTGTCACTATGGATGTTGTTGCCGTTGTCGCCACAGATGTAGCTACCGCTATCACCATAGATGTTGCTACCGCTATCACCATAGATGTTGCTACCTCCCAAACTTCCTGTCCCTCTGCAACATGCTTTGGCTCATCACCTGCAATTTCATCTGCAACTTCATCTGCAAATTTTTCTTCTGGTTCACTGCACTGGCCTCTTTCTTCTGCAATCTTCTTATCATACTCTGGATTCTCCAACCAATATTCCAACAATGCAATCTCTCGGTAGCATCGCTGAAGCACCTCATCATCACCTGTATACATACATAAACTTTCAGTATCAACTGTTACTTCCTTTATCTGTGTTTCAGACTGATTCACTTCTTCTGTATCCATAAAAACTTCCACTTGTGCTGTAACAGTTTCATAAGATTGCACATCCTCCTCAACACCTGTAATCATACACAACTCATCAGTGTTAAAACTGCAAGACCTTTTAGTCCTGACGACTTCCTTCAACAGTTTCCTTTGAACAAATCTGCATGTGGGATTTTCAAATTTCATCTGTGGCACAAGAATTCTAAGTCCCTTTCTCACCAAGGCAATCAGAATTTGCCTCAACCTCCTCTGCAATTGTCGCCAAATCACTCTCTTTCCCTTCAGTGGAAAGATCCATTTTCCTTTCTACTTTTTCTGCTCTTGCAACCGTTCTTCCAGTGCCTGTAACTGTGCCTTTATTTCTGCAATCTTTCTTTCTCGAACTCCTGTAGTCATCTCATCTCTGTGGCTTCTTTTTGAACCTATGCTTTCTCCTTTATGACTTTTAGTAGTCATCTCCTTCGCCATGAGTTGCTCCCCTATGAGTTGCATGAAGCCTCTGCCACAACAAACTCTTTTGCTGACACTTACCTCACCAATCCTTCCCTCTGGATCTGGCCTTTTGGTAATCATTGGTCCTCTGCTGGAACCTTTTGAACATCCTCCACTACTCCTGTAGGCTTCCCTCATCTGAAACTTTATTCAACCTCTGTTGAATCTTCAGGTTCTGCCACATTCACTTCTCCTTCTTCCCGCTGAGATTTCTTCACTATTCCTGTAGATCAATACTTATCAGTCCCAAAAATCATCACATGCAATTAACAAAACAAAAAAAAACACTTGAACCTTCAAAGGAAACTGTTCCCGCTCTGATACCACCTGATGCAAGGCTCCTCCCTGCAATAACCAGGATCCTTGTCTTTTCACTCATGCATAAAAAAAACATGTGCTTCAAATCAACAAATTAATTCATGTCGACTTCAATATTGAACATTCAATCGGCTCCCATTGAACTGTAGTGGTTTGTAAGTTGCAGCTACAAGACACTTCGGCGATCTTTATATCAGACCCAATAAACCACGGAAACCGCTCTCCAACTATTAACATAATTTAACTCATTGGAATTATACAGTGGCGGAGGTTAATAACTCTCGAATTATGGATCAAGCTTTAATATATATTAACATCATATCTGATCGTATACAGAAATTATTTATGTCGATAACTTAGCCCAAAGGATTGAGTGGATTCGCTATCAACTTATCCAAAGGACGCTTGTGGATCACAGGCCTCTGAGCAAGGGAATTCTAATGGGAGGTTGGGTTTAAATTATATGCCAAACAGCGAAACATGCCAATTGCTATTTTAGACCGGATGACTCACCGTCAGTTTGATTAAATTTATAACCTTGTAACGCTTCTAACTTAGTTGCAACACCTTTTTCAGCGGAAAATCAACAACACATAGCACAAGAGGATCCCCACCAGAACGCTGAGCCGGACAACGTGTGCAGTCAGTGATTGTGAGTTCACATCCGGCCAATAACGGAACTAAAGGACCCCTCAACCCTGATATGTTCAAAGAAAAATCAGCGGAAATCACTGGGTATCAGAGATGCAGTGCTATCCTTTGCACATGTATGGACAACGCAGTTTTCCTTTGAACGATTCACTTTCCTTTGAACGATCTTAAAACAGCTTTAGCTGGGGAAAGGCGGTGAGATTCGAATCAACCCCAATACCCAGTTAATTATATCACATACAAATAATTAAGTGCATGTTAAAAACAACAGAATTTCTCAAACATTACAGCGAATTCAAATCCATATTAACAAGATGTCATTGAGTTTCAGCAGAACACCAAGAGGAATTTCCATAGTAATACTTTTGGCACGCTTCCTCTCTCTGCCCTTTGAGAGCTCAGCTGCCTCTTTTATTTATAAAATAATAATGGATATGTACAAATAGATCTTCTCCTTATCTCCTAGAAAAAAACAAGCTTTTTCTCTTTACCTAAAGATAAAAGCTTGAAGCTTTTTCCCACTCTTATCCTCGAAAAACATAGAAGGTCTATCCTAATCGTTTTTCCTAATTATTCTCTCATATTCTTTTAGAAAAAGAATATTTACATAACAAAATACTAAAATTACCACACCCCCTCTTTATTCCATATTTACAAAAGAGGATGGTCTTGATGCTCCTGCATCACTCTACCTCTGGCAAGCTCCACTATTCAATGTCATATCATCGTTAAGATTGTGTAAATATATTTAATGCATGGATGAGACATTAGTATTCAATTCCATCGAATAATTTAGGATTTCAAACTATTCAATGCCACCTCTTCCTGCCAAATTTGTAAGTGAGAATGGTGTGTTTCTGATTTCAAACTGAGCAATGACACTTGAAATTTTTGAAATAACTCAAAGTGGAAATGGAGTGTCTCTGACTTCAAACTGATTACTAGGCCTGTGAAATTTTTGGAATAATTGAAATGTGGTAATACAAGGAAGATGGAGAACTTGTTAATGGAAAAATTATTTTAACGTAGAGAAAGCTCGGTGAAGGTGTTGTCGAAACCTGATTTACTCTCTACTTGAATAGATGGGAAGAATGTCTCTATAAAAGATTGCATATGGTTGTTGATAGCTAGACAAGTTCCTGGGATAACCGACAACAAAATCAAGAACTAGAAAACTCATTTGAGCAAGAAGCTATTATCAGTGAACGAGTCTCAAACCAATACGAGTAAGAAAAATCTCAGGAGAAGGTCAAAATCTCCTTCCCTACAACATCATGTCTTCAAAACTTCCGCTGTGAAAACAACGATGGGAGTGAAACTCTAGAATGGTAAGACAAAACCATTGCAATGATTATGGGCATTCTAATTGTAGTTTAGCTCAACCCTTTAAACTATGTAATTTTAAAGAAACTATTAATTTCTCCAAGTCATGGCCTAACCTACTTATGAATGACTCAATCACGCATGACGACTTGGACCCCACTGCCTTTGGAAGATGTTAATCATGTTGAGTGTGTAGAAGCTCGAAAATCTACTTGTTCTATGTCGAGTTGAGGATGAGAGATCCCCGTGATCGCATTGTTTTGTAAGAGATGTAGGTACTTTACCCGAGAATTTGTGGATTCTAAACCATCTATAATCTCCTTAATGAAATTTTCTCTCCTCACAATCCAACTGTTTAATTGATTTTGGATTAGAAGAGTTATTCAGGGGCCCTGACACATTCGCTACAAATATGAATGAGTTTGAAGAAATCTATTTGGAGGAATTGGGGTGGCGTGTGTTTACAAGGGGCCATTCTTGTTCACCCCTTCTTCAGTGAAAAAGAACAAATCAAATCCGAATTGGGGGCAGAGGTAGAGGGTTTTGCTAAGAAGGTAGATAGAATCTAGAGCATCTCTTCCTATGGCAGCAGACAAAGACCACCCTTTTTGCAACCCAGATGGACCTTGTTCTCAGGCTTTGTCACTATATGGACCTTTTTTTGGGCTCTATCCACCCAGGTGTATCCTCAAATTTTGATATTTTTGACAGAGAAGGATTTCCTTGTTGAAATATTAATTTCAAACTGCACGCATTTAATTCACAAAACCACTTGACCTTGTCGGACTGCTTTTCACGAAAAGTGGTTTTCCTCCAAATGCACCCGATGCAATCATTTTTTAACGCGTGTCCTTTGTACGTTTTGCAAAACAGCTTTTCATCGGACGTAAAGTTCGGTAGAAAAGGTCCGCTCGATATTGATTGCAACCGTCCAATTGAATTCAAAATTTTCCAGCGTCCGATTACTCTAAAGCTGCATTCAGGCCTGCAGGGAATGACATTGCGTGAAGTTTTGGTTGACCGCCGGTAAAATATAAATGAAATTAAATGTGTTCATAGAGTATTGGTAAAAAGTTTTAATTTTAATGTTTTTTATTTCTTACGGAGGTAGGGGCATAGTAAAAACGTATTTATGTGTTATGCTGTTTTTGTTATTGTATATGATGTGTAATGTAATGTGAGGGGAGCGTGGAGTGAAACACAGCAGTGTGAAACAGAGCAGCGACTATATGTAATCTTTTTTTGAGAATATGAAATTGCCATACGTAGCAGCGGAGAGGTAATTTTTTTTGTTTTCGCTCGTTGAGAGAAATTTGCAACAGAGCGTGAATGTAATATTTGTTGAAATGGAAATGTAAAGTGCAACAGCGTAAATGCAAGTTAAAAACATTTACACATAGCAGTGTAAAAAAAAAATTGACTAAGTAAATTTCTTTTTGGAGCTGGTGTAATCCCTCTCTGTGAGGAAGAAGTTTGCATTAGGCATCTTATTAATGAATACAAGTTTTATTTGTATGTGAAAACTCTGTCTGCTCATAAATATTTTTATGCTTCCTTGTGTTAAAGATCCTGTGGAGAAAAACAGAGCATTGTTCTCTGTTCAGTTAATTTTGTTTTGGAATTTACCAGAAAATTCCCAACAGTGGTATCAGAGCTTGTCCAAGCTCTTTGAAGGTGTCAAAGAAGCTGAAGGAAGGATTTTTGCTGCAGTAGTTGCTCAGCAGAGTGAAGACTCAGTAAAAAAAAATAAAAAAATCCAAGGTATTTCTCAAGCTAGTTATTTAAACACTTGACTGTATTTGAATCATAGTTCAGAGAGCTAGAATGGCCAGCACCATCACTAGCATGGGTATGTTTAATACTCAGCTCCCACAGTTTAATGGGAAAAACAATGACTATTGGGCAATAACCATGAGAGCCTTGTTTGCATCTCAAGATTTATGGGAACTTGTTGAATATGGCGTTGAAGAACCAGCAGATGAAAATGAGTTTAACAGATTAACTCATGCTTAGAAAGATCTTTTGAAGAGCAATAGGAAGAAGGATTCCAAAGCCCTTGTACTTTTATATCAAGCAGTGCATGAGAGTGTGTTTCCAAGGATAACAGCAGCCAAGACATCCAATGAAGCATGGAAAACTCTCAAGACAACCTATCATGGCATGGAGAAAGTTAAGACAGTAAAACTACAGTTGCTGAGGAGAGATTTTGAAAATATTTTCATGAAGTAGTCAGATAATATTGACTCATTCTTCACACATGTAATTGGACTGGTCACACAGATAAGGTCTCATGGAGAGATTCTTGAAGAAAGGAGAATTGTGGAGAAACTGTTGAGGATCATACCCTCAAAGTTTGATGTGATTGTCACCACCATAGAAGAGACAAAGGATCTCTCAAACTTTTCAGTTGATGAACTCCATGCATCACTGATAACACATGAGCAGAGGTTGAGTA
>APFE031433680.1:94432-122115 GCA_000404065.3 Pinus taeda
AAATCAGAACCAAGGCCAAGGCAGCAGTCAACAAAGTGGAAAAAATTATGCTCAAGGACAAAGGTATCAAAAATCCAATGTCCAATGCTATTATTGTAAAAAATATGGGCATTATGCCAATGAATGTAGGAAGAAGCAGCATGATATGAATAATAGATCTAGTGTAAATATCACTAGAGAAAATATCAGCCAAGATAATGTTCTTTTAGCTTGTGACATGGCTGAAAGAAACAGTGATGATATATGGTTTCTAGACTCCAATTGCAACAACCATATGACAGGAAACATAGCCTTGTTTTCTAAATTAGATCAAAATGTGAAATAACAAGTCACACTTGGGACTGATAGTAAAATTTATGTTATGGGAAAAGGAAAAGTTAAAATATTTACAAAGAAAGGTGAAAAGAAAACCATAGCAGATGTCTATTATGTTCCTGGAATGAAATGTAACCTCTTGAGTATTGGACAGCTTGTTCAAAAGGGGTACAATGTTTTCTTTGTGAATGATGTATGCATCATCATGGATAGAGCACCCAACAAAAGATGTATTGCTGAAGTGAAGATGACAAGGAACAGGATGTTCCCTCTCAGAATAAAGGCAGATTTGAAAAATAAAGAAGTAATTGCAGCAGTTACCCAAGAGGATTTCCAAAGCGTACTAAAGGATGAAAGCTAGTTGTGGCACTTGAGATTTGGACATCTCAACTTTGGAGGTCTTAATTTGTTGAGTAGAAAAGGAATGGTAAGAGGATTACCATTGATAGAGAAACCGAACAGCCTTTGTGAAGGTTGTATCTTGGGGAAACAACACAAAGAAATTTTTCCATCAGGGAAAAGCATAAGGGCAAAGGCACCCTTAGAAATTGTTCACTCAGATGTATGTGGACCGATGCAAACTCCATCACTAGCAGACAACCAATATTTTCTAACATTCATTGACGATTTCACCAGAAAGACTTGGGTTTATTTCATGAAGAACAAAGGTGAAGTGTTTGAAAATTTTTGAAATTTCAAAGCACTTGTAGAAAACCAATGTGGGCTGCATATCAAAGTTCTGAGAACTGACAGAGTAGGTGAGTATATCTTTAAGGAATTTCTACGATTTTGTAGAGAAAATGGAATTCACAAACATTTTACCACTAGGTACACCCCGCAGCAAAATGGAGTAGCTGAAAGGAAGAACAGGACAATCATGGGTATGGCGAGGAGAATGTTGAAGGCAAAGCATTTGCCAAATGATTATTGGGTTGAAGCTGTAAATTGTGCAGCATATATTTTGAATAGGTGTCCTACAAAAGCAGTGATGAACAAAGTGTCGGAAGAAGCATGGAGTGGGAGAAACAAGGGAGTCACCACATGACAGTTTTTGGATGTGTGGCTTATGCACACATTCCAGATCAGCTAAGGAGGAAGTTGGACAACAAAGGGGAGAAATGTATTTTCATTGGATGCAGTGAGGAATCCAAAGCTTACAGGTTTTATATCTCATCTACCAAGAAGTTTTTTATGAGCAGAGATGTTCAGTTCATTGAGGGGGAAGCTTGGGATGGAAGCATAGAGAAAACAATGAATGTTAAAAACTATTTGTCTCATGATGAAAATGATGAAGAGATGGCTAAAATACATCCCCAAACAGCAGTGCCAACACAAGGACAGCAAGAAACACCCTTGAGGAGAAATGAAAGTGCTTCTCCAAGAACACCACAAGGAGGAAGTTCAAGTGCATCTTCAAGCACTTGTACATCAAATGAAAGAGGTAAGGAGTTCAGAAATTAAGTGACATTTATGAGCAAGAGGTAGCAAATGAAGGTATGAATTCTTTGTCTTCATTATATTAATATGTTGATGACCCTATTTATTTCGAAGATGTTATTCAGGATAGGAAATAGATAGAAGCTATGGATGAGGAGATTAATGCCATAGAAAGAAACAAGACATGGGATTTGGTTGAACTACCAAAAGGAAAATAAGTCATTGGAGTTAAATGGGTCTACAAGACCAAGAGTAATGCTGATGGAAAAATAGAAAGACACAAAGCAAGGCTGGTTGTCAAAGGATATAAGCAGCAGTACGGGAGAGACTATGAGGAAACTTTCACACCGGTTGCAAGAATGGAAACTGTGAGAGCAGTGCTATCCGTAATAGCACAAAACAAGTGGAAAGTTTACCAAATGGATGTGAAGTCAGCATTCCTAAATGGAGTGTTAATGGAAAATGTTTACATTGAACAACCTGTAGGCTATGAAAAGAAAGGTCAAGAGCACAAAGTGTGCAGATTGAAGAAATCTCTTTATGGGCTGAAGCAAGCACCAAGAGCATGGTACAGTAGGATAGATTCCTATCTACTGGAAAATGGATTTGAAAAATGTGAGGGAGAACCCACCCTCTACATCAAAGAAAAATATGGTAAAATTCTAATTGTTGTGTTGTA
The DNA here is from genome assembly GCA_000404065.3 of Pinus taeda. Taxonomy (NCBI): domain Eukaryota; kingdom Viridiplantae; phylum Streptophyta; class Pinopsida; order Pinales; family Pinaceae; genus Pinus; species Pinus taeda. The sequence goes on from APFE031433680.1 coordinate 96,864, forward strand.
TGTTGATGATGTTATTTTCACAAGTAATGATGACTATCTCATTGAAAATTTCAAAACAGTCATGAAAGAAGAATTTGAAATGACTGACATGGGTTTTCTGAGATACTTCTTAGGAATAGAAGAATCAAAAAATGGGATTTTTATCTCACAAGTAAAATATGTTAATGAAGTGTTGGAAAGATTTAACATGCAGGACAACAAGGCAGCAATCACTCCCACAGTGGTGTGATTAAAACTCAGCAAAGAGGACAGCAGCAAGGATTTTAATCTTAGTTTGTACAAAAGCATAGCTGGCAGACTTATGTATTTGACTGCAACTAGGCTGGATATAATGCATGCTGTTAGTTTAATTTCCAGATTCATGGAGAGGCCAAAAGAAACACATAGGCAGGAAGCAAAAATAATTCTGAGGTATGTTAAAGGTACTAAAACATTTGACATTTTATATACTACTTCATAATGCTCAGATTTAATTGGATACACTGATAGTGATTGGGTTGGAAGTGTAGATGATCGGAAAAGCACATCCGGTTATGTTTTCCACATGGGTTTAGGAGCTATTTAATGGGCTTCTAAGAAACAACCTATTGTAGTGTTGTCTACAGCAGAGGCTGAATATGTGGCAGCTATAGCAGCGGCATGTCAAGCAGTTTGGATGAAAAGAATGTTAAGGAGCTTAGGCCAAGAGTAGGCAAAAGGAACTGTGATTTTTTGTGACAATAGCTCAGCTATTGCATTATCCAAGAATTCGATGTTTCATAAGAGAACGAAACACATTGACACAAGGTTTAATTACATCAGGGAATTGGTAAGCAATAAAGAAAATATTTTAAAACATTGAAGGACTTAGGAGCAGGTTGCAGACATTCTGACCAAGCCATTGGACCAGAAACGTTTTGAAATTTTGAGGAAATGTTTGGATATGACTGATAACCTAGCAGTTGAAATTAAAGGGGAGTGTTGAAATATTAATTTCAAACTGCGCGTATTTAATTCACAAAACCACCTGACCTTATCAGACTGCTTTTCACGAAAAGTGGTTTTCCTCCAAACGCACCCGATGCAATCATTTTTTAATGCGTGTCCTCTGTACGTTTTGCAAAATAGCTTTTCATCGGGACGTAAAGTTCGGTAGAAAAGGTCCGCCCGATATTGATTGCAACCATCCGATTGAATTCAACGTTGTCCACCATCCAATTAATCCAAAGATGCATTTTGGCCTGCAAGGAATGACATTGCGTGAAGTTTTTGGTTCACGGCTGGTAAAATATAAATGAAATTAAATGTGTTCATAGAGTATTGGTAAAAAGTTTTAATTTTAATGTTTTTTATTTCTTACAGAGGTATGGGCATAATAAAAACGTATTTATGTGTTATGTTTTTTTATTATTGTATATGATGTGTAATGTAATGTGAGGGAAGTGTGGAGTGAAACACAGCAGTGTGAAACAGAGCAGCGACTATATGTAATTTTTTTTTTTAGAATATGAAATTTCCATATGCAGCAGTGGAGAGGTAATTTTTTTTGTTGTTGCTCATTGAGAGAAATTTGCAGCAAAGCGTGAATGTAATATTTTGTTGAAATGGAAATGTAAAACGCAGCAGCGTAAATGCAAGTTAAAAAAAAAAAATTACACATAGCAGTGTAAATTTCTTTTTGGAGCTGGTGTAATCCCTTTGTGTGAGGAAGAAGTTTGTATCAGGCATCTTATTAATGAATACAAGTTTTATTTGTATGTGAAAACTTTGTCTGCTCAGAAATTTTTTTATGCTTCCCTGTGTTAAAGATCCTGTGGAGAAAACCAAAGCATTTTTTTCTGTTCAGTTAATTTTGTTTTGGAATTTACCAGAAAATTCTCAACATTCCGGAGATATCGGGGTACGGTATTTTGTATTACAAAGCGCTACGGAAAGACGGAAAAAATGTCTACATCATTATGACTAAAGGCAAGAATCACGTGTTTCATCTTTTGAATCTAAGTCGAAGAAGGCTACCTTATTGAGGAAATGCATCTCTGATTTTATGAATTCCTCCTATTACTGAATTAACTCAGATTGTTACTTTTTAAGGCTATGTGGGAGGGTGAAACAACTCAGATAGATTTTTTTTAAGCTCCACTAGAGGTTGATGGTGGTGCACTTGTCAGGGCTTCTCTTCTTTATCTAAAATGCTTGGTTGTGTATGGGACATGTGTCATATATTTATTTTTTTCATATATGGGAAAATATGTTTTACTATTATAAAAATGTTATTGCACACTAATTTTGTCTTGTAACATTCAGGATGAATTTTTACAAATATAAAATCACCATTCTTTTCTTCTACTTTTTCATTTTTCCTCTCAGAAGTGAGATTGTGTTTCAGGATGTATCATAGTAGTTTTAGCGTTGGAGTTTCTTTAAGATGTATCATAGTAATTTTAGTGTTGACGTTTCCATCTTAAAAATAATAAAACGAATCACTTGATCATTTGTAAGTTTATCACTAAAACTTTTTATATGATTGATATGGAAGAACAAGTTCATCACTTCTCTTTTATGTGTTATTCTACATTGATTAAAACTCTTTATATGATAGATCTGGAAGAACAAGTTCATCGCTAGTATTTTATATGTTATTATACATTGCTTATAAAATTTGTGTCGTAAATATATGTAATTTGATTCTTGCATTCATGAATCATAAATTCACTATCCAAATGCATTGATATTTTGTTAAAATCATCTTTATCAAACACATACATATTAGTTAAGTATATATTCATATTTTGATATATCTATTTTGTATTTTAATAATAATTAATTTTAAATCATTAAATATGATAATTTAATTTTTAAAAATAAAATAAAATTTTTGTTTTGTAATTAAAAAATATGTATAAAATTATTAAGTAAGTTATAAGTGTGGTTTATATTGTAATTGAGTTTGAGGAATTTCAAAATATTAAATTATGAATGGCCACGATTTCATAATAATGAAATGGATAATAAGAAAGGTATGCCAATAAATTTTTAGTTTCTTTGGTGCAATCTTACTTTTAAAATTGATTAAAAAAATCATTCATGAAACATTGCTAGCTTTATCATTTATTGAAAATTATTTACATTTTGATAGTTCATTTGGTATCACTCTATGATCGAGTTCATTGGATGTCTGCGTTGAACTAATTTCATTTCTTCTTCCAATAGTGCACTCGAACCACCCGCTCAGCGCTGAACCTTCACGTTCCAAGTGGCACATCAACACGATGCAACGAGCGTTTGAAACCCTAATGTTGTAAGTTTGAAACTTAATATGTAGTATAAGAATATAATCATGTGTTTGTTTCAGATGGATTAAAAATTAGTTGGTGTATTTTAGTTATGCGCTGGTGTATGTCATTCATCCATTCAATCTTGGAGTATGGATTTAGCGTTTTCACAGTGGGTGAGGTAACAAATGAAGGTGAAACAATGGTTGCAATGTAGGATTGATGTAATGTGAACGCAAAACAAATTGATGTGATGTGGACACCACTATAATAAGTGAAGGCCTAGGTTGTTGAATATTTTATTTTGTTTTCGTGTTTGGAATCGATTTGCAAGTAGTCTTACTTGCATAGGAGACAAAATTTTATTGAAATGTTTAGCATTATTTTTTAATTCACAAATGGACCACAAGCTAAATGAAAAAAATTTAAGGAAAGTGTTTGAATTCAGTTAACTCTATAACTTTTTGTCGTTGTACCTTTGTGGTGAAGATGAATTCAAGTTATAGAAGATCATCTGTATCAAAACTAGATGTTAAACACTATGCTAATTTGATGCCTATGGAATATATCAATCATATGTATTAATTTGGTTATGGTAGTCATTAAATATATAACATAAAATATAATAAAAAAAATTATAATATTCATTCATCTAATACTATTCAGTTTTGAATACTACAAATGTAAAGTGTATAACATGCATTTCTTAATATCTATATTCTACTCATTATGGCATGTCCTTCCCCTTTCCTTCATTAACCTAAAGTACATCCTTTTTTCTCCAAGCCCTTGAAGATGCAATAAGGAATTATAAAAAGGTATTTCTTTGAATTTTGGTTCAAACAATGGTCATAGAACAACATATATTCCTAGGCTTGCTTGCAAAAATAGAAGGGAATAATATGCTCTGATATCTGAGCACGTAGACTCCTCATACAACATAGAGGGTAGGATTTAATATCACGAGTTTTTGGTCATCGGTTCAACTGAATCATCTTTGTACAATCTCAATGATATTTTCCTTTTGGCTAAAGGCCATGAACCCCATGATAAGGCATTGGCACAAATAGTCTCCTAAGGTACCTTCTCCAATTATTTGAGCCAATTCAAAGACTATAAACCAGAAAATGATTAGTTTCGTCTTGCCATAGATGTGTAATAAAGGAAAGGTCAAATCTAATACTTGGTCATCCAAATCCACTAAATTTGAAATAATACTTCTACCCATTTCAAGAAGTTAGAGAATGGTTTCTTCCATCCAATTAAAGGTGTATAATAAAGGAAAGAGTACCTAATTGTTCAAAAACACTTTGAATTGTCACAATTGTGATATGTATGCCATGCATTTTTTCAACCTACATTATCCATTTGTTGTACTCGTGTACCTATTCTTTCCTCCACTATTATTGAGAATAATTGTCACCCAAAAGACATGAAAATCAAACAAATTATTAATAAAGATACTTTTTTTTGTTTTGTTTTGGTGCAAACAATGGTCATGTAGTATTTTATTTATGGTATAAACAATGGTCATGGGACAACATATCTTCCTAGAATTGTTGGAAACCACAGAAGGGAGCAATGATTGCTCTGGCATTATTGTAGGTGGACTTATCCTAGAACACAATGCGTGGGGTTGGAGATCATAGGTTGAACGTATTGAATTTGTACAAAAAGGACCCTCATATTTTTTTTTTTAAACATTTAAACTTTCCATCCTATAATCTTCACCTTTTAAAAATATACCTTTGGAAAATATTTTTCATACCCTTTAATATCTCCTTTTACAAAGGAACTTTGAGATGTAATGTTTTTAAAATTTTAAAACTGCACATGACCTTTTCAAAGAAATATGAGTTGTTTCTTTTCTATTGATCACATAAACTTGACTTGATTACAATGAACCCGGTGAGGGGTATTTAACATTTTTTGACTAGCGACTCACTCAAAATAACTTCAACAACAAACACTAACTAAATTTGACTTTAAAAAATATAAGATTGAACACAAACTAACTCACACTTGACTCATTTAACTCACACTGACACTAGTTAACTCAAGCTCTAAATTTGGACTTCTCTGCATGTAGGAGTAATCACAATTTCCAACATTTACAAGGAGCCATACTAATTCGCCTTGCCTTTGGCGAAAAAAACTAGTTGGCCACAGAGTGGGGCCATAGTTGGAGGGGAAGTGGGCTAACAGGAGAAATGGAAGATTGTTGTTGGATACAATATAGAGTGTCATCCTCCCCATAGGGGTAGATAAAGAGCATCATTTCTCAAACCCAGATTGTAACAACCCCGGGCTAAAACTTCATGTAATGAAGTTAATACAGGCAAAATAAGACAGAGGTCATAGTGCACATATTTCAAGCTAAAGATTGGGTAAAACATCATGGTGGGTGTTAATTTCATTTATTATGGCTAAGGGAAATTGGAAAAGGAAATGACAAAGGCTTTGGAAAGACAAGAGGCATTAATTGGCATTTTATTTATGAAAATAATGGAAATTAGGATAAAAGGAAAGTGAAAGGTCACAGGTTGCATATGAGGAGTAAATTGAAGGAAAAGAATGGGAATTTAAGAAAATATGGGCCTCGTTAATAAAATGGCTTTTGAGGATCAGTTCACGACCTTTTGACATTTTTGGGTTGGAGCTCTCTCTCTATTCTCTCCACCCTTTCATACTCTTTCACACTTATAGAATTCTTGGAGCACTCTAGCATTGGAGAAGGGAAGGAAAAGGAATGAAAATGAAGCAAAGGGAAGAAAACATCAAGCAAGGAAGAGTTGGATCAAGTGGCTACAGTGGAAATTCTTGCGGGTATCAAGTTGCATGTATGATTTCCTTCCTAGTTTTCGCATGCACGATATATGCATGTGTGAATTTGGTTCTCTTGTTGCCATTGGAATGAGGTTTTGTAGGTGTGATAGTGGTTTCAGCCTTGCCTCACCATTTCTGTATAGTCATGGTGCGATGGGGTTCTTTCATTTGGTTGGGTTGAGCTAGATTTCTGGATGGTTTTGGAATTGGGCGAGATGGTCTCAAGAAAATTCCCAAAGGCCTAGGAATCCCTTGACTAGTAATGGTGGGATACACTGTAAAACCTGAGGGTGGAGATAGGAAAATTCATCAAGGTATTGGTGAAGAAATTTGGAGGCATCCATGATTGTTATGCCTAGTGACCCCTTGACTAGTAATGATAGGATTGCAATAACACCTGATAGCATATATTCTTCATTTGGCCCTAGGAATTCCTTGAATAGTCATGGTAGGAAACATGGTAAAGCCCGAGGAAGCCTTGATTGGTTATGTTTTGAGTCCCACATTCATGCTTGGAATATGGCATGTAGGTGATAATAAATTCCTTGCCCAATATAAACCCCCAGTTATGATAATAAACCACCAAAATAACTACCACTTCAAAAAAGGAAAGCTTACAAGTAAATAAGGAACCAACATCATTTGCAAGATGGGAGTGTCAGGAGTGCGAAATTTAGAAAATAACAAAGACAGGGACCCAAAAAAACCACCCACAAAATTTGGCAAGATAAAAATAGAAATCTAGGAGAAGGGAAGGAAATAAAATAGCCTATTGGCCACAATTTCCCCACCCAATGCAACCAAAAAACAAGACCAATAAACTACCAGGCTAACACTCCTCTTAGATTAGGATAACATTCATGATCAAGAAGAAACAACACTACTCAGAGAGGGTGGAAGGAAGGAGCATAAGTATCAAACTGAATCTAAGGAGAATGGATTAACACATAACACAAAGTTTTACCCAGATGTGGAACTGGAAAGTCATACCTAGAATAATAGGGAAATGAGAGTGAAAAGGGAAAAAGAAATTACCATAAACTTCGCTTGAGTGCCACATAGAGTACCCTATAAATTTTCCAAATTAACTATAATAGTAGAAAGTGGAGGATAGACACATTAATACTAGATAACTCTCAAAGCCACAACATTTAGAGGAGACAACCAATTGTAGTTTGATGAAGATCCAGTTGGGGAGTTATCACCTATGCATTGCAACAACCTTCATAAATTTTATATACTCCTCGCTAAATCACCCTTGTCACGAGTGAGATTGGCTCGTCCTCCACCACCCGCTTCCCTCTATTTGCAACCAGAGATCCAACATTCCTTCGTTAAGGATTTAACATCCTAGACAGATTGATAACCACCTTTACCATCACACGAATAAATTGATCTCTCTCTCTAGCCATAGTAAGTCGTCGTCTCCTTCCCATTAGAAGCACCATGTCCATCATCCTATTACTTTGGTTGAATTTAACTTCATATGGGGCAGTTTTCCACCTACCTCGACTCATTTTCCAGGTGGGGCAGTGACATCCCACCCCCTTGCCTCATTAGTGAACCCATCTGGGGAAATTAATTATAATTATATTTATTTAATTATTTTATATTAATATGATTGTCTTACGATATAAAACAATAATAATAATTATATTTCATCAATTCATTAAAATAAATAAATTGTTTCATTTATGTATTTTTTTAAAGAGTAATTATTAATTCAACTCTATTGAAATATTTATCATTATTAATTGTTTTCATTATGAGTTGAAGAAAATAATGTTGTATCCCCATTTTAGTCTAAAGAATAAAATAAGGAGTGAATAAAAACTCTCAAAGGCCATGTCTCTTCTTTTTCGATACATATCATTTAGAATATACTCAGAGGATGTGCATATATAAAAGTTGTGCGACTTTCATATATGTGCATATATTTTGTGTATGCATTTTTTCCATATATGAGCATATCTTTAGTATATGGACATATATGGAAGTCATGCATATACAATAGATTTTCATATATAGATGATATGTGTATATACAAAAGTTACACATATACAAAAGATAAGAGCATATACAAAAGTTGTGCATATACCGAAGATATGCACATATACGGACGACATATGCATATACAAAAGATGTGCATATCTGGAGACTGCCATATATGCATATTACATAAGTTGTGCATAGATTTTGTATATGCATGACTTATGTATATATGTCCAACTTCTGTATATGTGCATATATGGAATTTTCACATATACGAAAGTTGCACATGTACAAAAGAGATTCACATATACGAAAATTGTGCATATATGGAAGATATGAGCATCTTTTGTATATGTGCAATCTTTGTATATGTGCATCTATTGTATATGTGTAACTTTCATAGATGTGTATATACAAAATATATGCATAACATGAACCTATGTATATATACAATCATTGTATATGCACAACTTCCATATATGCACATATTTTTTAATATGTACAAATTTTGTATATGCGCATGTGCATATACAAAATTTGCACATATACGAAAGATGTGCGATATAGAATATGCATATATATAGAAATTGTGTGAATTATATATATGTGTGTAGCTTCTGTATAAGTATAAATTTCGTATATGCACATATCTTCCATATATGTGCCTCTATTGTATATGCACAACTTCCATATATGTGCATATATGAAGTTGCACATACTTCGTATATACACAACTTCTATATATTTACATATATTTCATATATGTGTTATAAGGAAGTTGTGCACATGTAGAGGATCTTATATATGCATGAAGTGCGTTAGGTGTAAAAGTGTTATGTGAGATTGTGTCATTCTAACTAAAATATTTGAAACTAAATTAATTGATCGAATATATGCAAGTTACTAAAAATCACATTTCAAATTGTAGTTTATCTTGTCATGATTTTGACTTGCAACCACATTGTCTTTTCTTATTGATCGGGCTCAAGAAATTATGTTTTCTCTTGATAGTGATATTGGATGCAGTTATATATTGAAAAACATTATGTTGTATTCTTTACGTGCTTTGCCTATCAAGTTGTTCAATGCATATTCCTGTTCGAAATTTCTAGGTATTATGGATCTCAATTTCTAATGATTTGATGAGTTAACACATTTCATCTTAATTTCACAGAACCATATATGCATATATAAAGAAGTTGCACATATAGAAAGTCTTTTGTATATGTTCATATACAAAATTTGTACATATACGAAATCTGCACAGATAAGCTTCTGTATATACACAAATTCTATATATGTGCATATCTTTTGTATATATTCAACTTTCATATTTGTGCATATCTTCCGTATATGCATAAATTCTATATATGCACATGTATAGAAGTGCATATACATAATTGTGCGCATATTACAAAAATTGCACACAACTTATGTATATGCGCAACTTTTGTATGTGTATATACGAAAGATATGCGCAAGTATGAAAGTTTCACATATACAGAAAATATGTGCATATACAGAGTTTACACATATACGAAAGATATGCACATCTTCTGAATATGTGTAGCATCCATATATGCCCAGTTTCTGTATATATGCATCTATCATATATGTGTAACTTCTATATATGTGCATATGCAGAAGTTGTGCTCAACTTTAACCTCTATATATGCGAAACCTCTATTTATGTGCATATCTTCCATACATGCTCCTATCTTTCGTATATACCTAAATTCCATATATGCAAATATCTTCATTATATGTGTAACTTTGGTATATTTTTATATACAAAAGTTGCACATATATGCAAGTTGTGCATATACGAAATTTATGTCATGTATAAGGTGTGTATATATAGAAACTGTGTGAATTTTGTATATTTGTAGCTTCTGTGTATACATAAACTCCCCTATCAAGAAACTCTCGAGATTTGATTTTTAGATCACTACAAACCCTACATTTACAAGCCCTTCAACACTAATCATTCTTGAAACCCTCACAAAGACAAAAGGAAAATATTTATATTATTTTGTCATTAATCATTATTACTTGAAATGTTAGAATGCTTCGAAATTCATATTGCACAAAAAAGGAATACAAGATCCATCTACATGTACTTTTTTCCATTCGGAAGTTGAATTGGCTCAACATATCTTCTTTGGATGTGAATTCACATATCAAATATGACATCATGCCTTTAAAGAGCTGAATCATAGCTCTGGAAGACTGGGTCATGGAGAGGAATGCTTGATTAGTAGAGTACATACGGAAAGATAGGTAAGAAACTTGGCGAGTGATCCCCAAATTCTTATGCCATAAAATATGATTCACATGGAATAGGGAAATATATTTTTGAAGAAAGATTAAAACATGAGCCAATTTATTGTGGATATATGAACAAACCATTAATTTACACCTTATGATACCACAACACTATATATATATATATATATATATATATCAAATCTTTGATAGTTTGTATAAGTGTGTCCTAGTTGTCCTAATGATAACAACACCTTCTCAAAATTTGTCTTATAAAATAAGTTGTGCATGTAAAATAGACACAAATATACGAAAGATATGTCCATATATGGAAGCTACGCATATACAAAAGTTGTGCATATACGGAAGATACACATATATGCGCATATCTTTTGTACATGCACACATATTCTGAATATGTGTATCTTTTGTATATGTGTATCTTCTGTATATGCACATATCTTCCATATATGAATAATTTCCATCTATGCACAACTTCTGTATATGCATAGCGATGTAGATGCATCTAACCTAGAGGTCAAATGTTTACTAAGGGAGTTGCTTTACAAAGATAGGATTTAATTAATTAATGTATTTTTTCTATAGTTTTAGGAGAAAATGATCATTCTTGTAAATAATAGAAGATTCGAGAGTATTTTGGAAGTTGCACATACACGAAAGTTGCGAATATATGGAATATACACATATACAGAAGCTCTGCATACACGAAAGATATGCACATATATAAAAGACACACATATACTCATATATGCACAACTTCCATGTATGTGCATATATTCCATGCATGCACACCTCTCTTATTTAGCTTTGGAAATGGAATGTAGACTTCCTAGGAAGTAGGTGAATCTCGGTATTACTTTGTGCATGGACGTGTCAGCCTTTGGACTCCCTTGTTGTGGATGCAAGCATCGTATATGTTTATTTGTTGGTTAGAGAAAATGTATATATCTGTATATTATTATAAATATTGTATCTCTCCATATATGGTATGGTTATTTGTTGGTTGAAGAAAATGTGCATAAGTATATGTGGTAATTGTAAATATCTTCATGAGTTTTGTTATAAAGCTCCAGGAAGCAGTATGTTTTTCATGTTGTCAGCAGTGGTTTTTGTAAATACTGCAATGAGCTATGTTATAAATCTCTATGGGAAGTATGTTTTGGTTGTCAGTGATGCTGTGTTGAAAATGGCACCAAGAAATATTCTAATTTAATTTTCCCTTGAAATAAATTAGAAGAAAATTGTAATTCCACATCACATGAAAACTTGTACGGGTTAACTAAGTTAGTTTGAATTAGTTGGTTCAATTAATTCTAGTTCCTCCTTACTTGATCTTTGATTTCCTTTCCTTTCTTTTTCCTTCCTTTGCTTGCTTTACCCTTCCTTGTTCCAAAGCTAGAATGCCCCAAGAAAACTCTAAGTCTCCAAGAGTGTGTGAGAGAGAGAATAATGAAAGAGCTGGAAAAATGAACTAACCAAAAGCCATGAACTTATCATCAGAATCCTTTTTACTAATGAGGCCTCTATTTTCTTAATTTTCCATTATTTTCCTTGAATTTCCTCCTCACATGCAACATGTGACCTTTCACCTTCTTTTTCTTCTATTTTCCTTTATTTTCATAAATAAATGTGCCAAAATTAATTTTTGCCTTTTTAATGCCTTATTCATTTCCTTTGCCAATCTCCCTTAGCCATAACCACATTTAGTGATGCCCAATAGGGTATCTTCCCCAACATTCAACTTGGAATAAGTGTCCCTTAACCATGGTCTTATTCTAGCTCTATTAACTTTTATTACATTAACTTTTAACCAAGGGTTGTCACAACAACTTCCTTATATGTGCATATCTTTTGTATATGAAAATATATTCCATATATGTGCAATTTCCATGTATGCACAACTTTTGTATTTGCAAATTTCATATATGCATATATGAAAGTTTCACATATATAAAAGAAATGCACATATATATAAGTTGCGCATATATGGAAGATATGTGATACAAAAGATGTGCATATATAAAATTTGTGTATACAGAAGTGTAGTAGTTTGTGTATCTACCCTATTGTCACCCATAGGTGCGCGTGATCCTTGTCTGTTTTGACAAATTTAGGTATCTACTCTTATTTTGGTCTAGTAGAGTATACCCTAGTTGGCCTCACACCTACAAGTCAGGCTTGTTGGGATTATCCCTCCTTGTGTGGCTAGCGGGTTGAGGAGGCTTGGGGGTGTGTGTTCCTTACTTTTGGTAAGTCAGGTATCTCACCCAAGCTTGGATCAATAATCCAAGAGCATGGAGCATTTATGGGGTTATTTAGGGGGATATTGTCACTTACATCTGCACAACTTGCATTCTTATTATAAATGGTAAAGCCAAGAGAGTATGAAAATACTCAATTCTATGCAACAAGGGAAAATCTCAACACTACACAGAACATCAAATCTTGGTGCAAGAGCCTAGTAGGTTTCATCAATGATAGAGTGCGGTGTATCTTATAAGACATATTTGAAAGGTTTATCAGTATCTCATAGTAATGTGCTATAGACTGCATGGATGAAGAAATGCATAATTCTTTGAGGAAAATTGGATCTTCCTGCTCAACCTGGTTGTCACAAGGGGAAGAGTTTTCAATTGGGCGTGTATCCCTTCTTATGAACTACAACGTCATGTACGATAAGCCAAAGAAGCCTTATAGGTAAAGTAAGAACCTGAATTTTACATGTTTGCTTGTATGCTATATTGGTTCTACACTCGGTATGCATTCACTGGTATGAAATGGAACTGGACCCCACAAGATAAGTTACCTTTCTATCTGCATTGCAGATTATTATCGGAGACTAGTTTCTGAGGAGTTTATGGCCAACTAGTAGCACATTTCTTTGCAACACTTTACCAGATAATCTATGAGATTAATCCTCCTTACATGATCGATCAGGTCAAGGAGGAATTGTATGATATTGCTGATTGGTTTGCCTCACCATAGATCACATACATTAGATGTTTCGGGAACTAGAAAACCCCTCACGTTATGCCTAGGCATTTTCCCAACAAGGTGTATTTCTCATTTTTTCATGTAGCAGAGTCCATCGAAAGTATTTAACACAGGTACTCCTTGGATGAGGAATTAAATTTTGCATGCAATGAGTAATCTTGCTTGAAACTTGAGTAAAACCTTAAGGAGATAAGTTGAAAATACGAGTTGGAAATGTAGTTTTATTATTTTACTGTTTTTAATCTTTTTACTCTTTTACTCCAAAAATGGTGAATCATCCCCCATGGTTGACATCATCATCTTGAATCCTATTGGTTCTTATAAAGTTTATTTTGGTTGTATATTTTTCTTATGAGGCCCATTTTAGCCCTCGAAATTCACCCAATGAAAAAATAATAAAATAATAAACTACTTTTTCAATTCGTATTTTCAATTTATCTCGCTAAGGTTTTACTCAAAATTTGAGCCGGAGTACTCATTGGACGTAAAATTTGATTCCTCATCCAAGATACCCATGTTGCATACTTTTGATGGACCTTGCTAAACGGAAAATCAGAAATACATGAAAAAATGTGAGTACAATAACATTTTTCATGTAACATGGTTCATCAAAAGTATGCAACATGGGTACTCATTGGATGAAGAATCAAATTCTGTATCCAACGAGTGTTGCTGCTTGAAATTTTAGTACACCCATAGGGAGATAAGTTGAAAATACGAGTCGAAAAAATAGTTTTGTTCTTTTCCCGTCTAAAATTTGATTATGTAATCTAATCTTATTTTATTATTTCCACTATTATTTTATAATTTCCTTACGAGGCCCATTTTAGACCTCAAAATTCCCCTAATGATGACCTTCGTAAACAAATGTGGGAAGCAAAGGAAGAAATAAGGAAAACAAAAGAGGAAAATCGACCACGCCATCGAAGGGAGTTAGGAATTTCCTAAATTTGAATACCGGTCATATTTAGTTTGTAAATATAGTCCTCCCAAATATTCACCCATATACCCTGCTAATATAGGACCCATGCATGTTTCCAAGACCAGCCAGGAGAAATAATATCAAATATTTGATACATATTCTCGATTCCATGTTCATGTAGCTGGTGAATATTTTTGGCATGCATAGTATGGACTTGTAAAAAACCACAAATTGGGTCTAGACCAATCTCAACCCGTGTCATGGCCCTAATCTCCCACTGCAAATTATGGAGAAACATACCTTAATTTTCATGAATCCTTACCAAATAATTGAGCATTCTTTGGAGTTGGGCCTCCCTTCTAAATCCACGAAATGAGATCCTGATTTTTTATATACTTCTCCGTTATAATTTGTTTCCAAATAACTCTTTTGAAAATGGAACGTGACATTCTCTTGATTAATAAATCCCATATAAATTTTTCCAAACACCTCAATCCCCATCCCACCCCATTCCTTTCGCTTGTATATTTCATCCAAACTATCCAGATGTAATTTCTAGTTTCCATTTCATCCAAACTAGATAAAGTTTGAAATGATGGTATTAATTCGCACCTTCATACTATTAGGTTCTTGGCTTTGCATGTATATATGTGTATAATATCTTTTACTAACTAATTTACTTCCTAATTCAATGGAACCTTGTATATTCTATTCTGACAAATCTCATCGTAGTGTTCCTCAAATGAAACGAAAAATGAAAATCTCGCTAAGCAGGTTTTTGTCGATGATGGTGGACACATACGAGGCATCGGTTTTTTGCTGCACATACATGAAAACAACATCATCATCCACTACATGGAACATATTTTTCCATGGGATGTCGAGTTCCATACCCACCCTGAAATGAAAGACCATATTAGGAAACTCAAGTTGAGATACCCTTGCACCAAAACATTAAAAAAGGGACCTCAAAAAGTGAACCAATAGATACATAACCTATAAATCGTTTCTCATGTCCTTACATATGAGTATAACCCATGAACTCATCAAAACAATATGTCGAACCTCTATAAAGTAAATTACTAATCTATAATGTTGGTAAATCTATCTGAGACATCTCATAATATTATCATAATCACCATATACATATAATTTTGTTCCTTTCTCATAGTTTTTCATGACAAAAATGACAATATTGTTCAAACTAATAACACAATAAAATCAATAGCTTCTATGGACATTGTCAAATCAACAAGTTTTATGGACACTATAAAATACTATTAAGACTACATACCGTAATCCCAAGTGGCATTAGCATCCCTTATAACTTCAAACTCCCCAAGCCTAGAAGGGGTCCTTTGTCAAAGCTAAATAAAATATATTTATTGGCAAACAAAAACAACCCTTCGTTGATAGGAGGTTTTCCACATAATTTTATTCTCTATAGACCTGATTAAAATTCAGTGTCTGAAAAGTCATCATCAAGGTTTTAGTTCAATGCAAATAACATATGATAGGAGGTGTGCCAAAATTTTTCCTTTTTTGTACCTAATCCAAGATCACCCTGAAATCCCAAAACATAACTAAATCCTTAATACCAAACCAATTTGCACACTGAAGAGCCCCTCGGAGTGTTATATGTTTGGCTCTATTGTTTGACCTTGAGCCACAAAACCAACTATAATGGAAGAAACTATCCGCCTTCAAAACTAAATAAACACGATTGTCACAGATCCTATTATAATAAGCTCCATCAAAGAAAGATACAAGATAATAAGACCATTCCTCCTTGAGATAATATGCATAATCTAACCCTTTGAAGGAAACATGTGCTCTTACCATTAGTCCCTCTCAAGTTGTATAAACCTATGTTTTTATAGTAATATTTAAAATATATACTACAAAATAGAAATATATTGTAATAGTTTTATAATAATAGTAGTAAATATATTGAGAAATAAAGATAGAGTAATATTTAAAAATATCTTTAAAACATGGTTGATTATAAATATTTATAGAAAGGACTTGGATGAATGCATGAAGCACATGAAATTTGCTATATTGTGAGGGAAAGGACTTGCTCCCACACACTCTAGTGAGAGCAGTGTCTGTTGAGATCTCCAATTCATCTTGAGTATTTGCACTTCATCTTGACTATCTCCATGTATCTAGTGGCTACTTCTGTGATTTCTTTACTATGTTATGCTAGATATCTTGTCTCTTTGGATAATATGATCATATTAGCTATTGTTCATATGTATATGGATGAAAAGCTATGGTTGTTTAGGTGTATTTTTTATTTTGTAAAATTTATTCATCAACATTTAAATCACTCAACTAAAGCCCTACAATTTTACCTATGGTTTGGTTTTCAATTTGGTAGTTTTAAGTAGACAAAGAGCCATTCATTATCTACACAACATGTACTTACTTACATGACTAATAAATGGTTCTAAACTTAAATACAAAAAAAATAAAAATATATTAAAAATATATATAGCATAATAGAAATATAATAATATTTGAAATTATATTGTAATATTTTAATAGTGATGAACTGAAATCTATTGAGCTCTGAGGGTCGACTGCTGCTAGGGTGTCTGGCATCTCTGAAACGGCACAGAACGGCCTGATTGAATCATCCACCAAGGACTTGACCTCCTGCTGCATACGACAAGGCAGCCAGAGGAACGGGAGCAGAGCACATGGAAACCCCACAGGGGGGAGCGCAGCCGCTCTCCCCTAAAAGAACTGACATGCAGCCAGAGATGGAAGCACCCATCATCTTCAGATCTGTGGATGAGGAGGAGCTCAGGGCAGAGAATGTGCAAAAAAAAAAAAAAGAAAACGGGGACAAATCTGCAGTCAGATAAGACAGAAGAGAATCATGGTAGGAATGACAGCGCAGAGGATAGACCAAAAATAACCTCGAAAACTTGTAAACCCATTGCCACTGAAAGGCCAAGAATAGAGCTGCCAGGACAGAAGATCGATGAGCGTATCCAATACATGAGGGATCACACCCTTATAGGAAAGTTTATCCGGTTCTGGCCAACAGAGAAAGCCCTACGGGGCTGGATAGCAGCAAAATGGAAACCCAAGGGACACGTGACTCTGCGATTAGCCCAAAAGGGTTCTTCACAGCCATCTTCCTTTGCTTGGAGGACAAGTACAGAATCATGGATGAAGGTCCTTATTTCTTTAACTCAACAAGATTATATCTGAGAGACTGGGTAGCCAGATTCAACCCGGACAAAGAAGACTTGACTTGGGCCCCGGTCTGGATACGAATGTACTCACTCCCAGAGGAATATTGGGAGGAAAGTCTGCTTAAAGACATAGGAAATGGTCTGGGTGAATACATAAAGGCAGCAGAAGAAACGAAGCTTCAACGATACACCTCATACACCCGCATCTGTGTCCTCATGCGCCTGGACCAAGCCTTACCGGATTCGGTAAGTCTCGCTCACTATGATCATGAAAGGATTCAACCCTTAGACTATGAACATGTACCTTTTCGGTGTCGGAAATGTCATGCTCATGGACATTTGTTCCGAGATTGCCTGTTAAATGCCATGAATAGTAATACAGATCCCCCTATCCCTCCCACCCAAGATGGCTTCACCAAAGATCCCAGCCGAAAGCGCTCGCATAAAAATCCCTCGGCTGGGAAAAAGTCCATGCCTAACTCTGTTGGCACCCCCTCAACTAGTAATAGCTTTGAAATATCAGCCCAAGCCTCTGAGGATCCAGGTCCAAACCATAAGATCACTCCACCTCTCAACGATGTTTCTCCCCACCCTCCTCCTTCGGACCATCCCCCTGAGTCCCAACCTCTCAAGGATGTTGACGCCGACCCCACAATCAGCCAAAAAGAGCCAAAAGAGAAAACAAATGATATAGAAGTAGATGGAATAACAGATCAATCCCAGAGCATAGATCCTTCCATAGCTGGAGGCAGTCAAGTGCAACAAATGGATGAGGAACCAGAGAGCATAGATATGGAAGGACTAGATATCTTCCAACTAGAAATGGCCTGTAAAAAAAGGGACTATGACAAAATCACAGAACTCCAGTTAAGCAAGATGGAAGTGGTAATTTCAAAAGCATACCAGGAAAGACAACTTGGCATCTAGCCAAGAAGCCATTGGGATGGTGGGGTCAGAACAAAAGATTTCAAAAAAAGAGGATGGAAAATGGAGCTCCAGCGAACTATAGAAGTTGGGAAAATCCTGGTAGATTCGGGCAGGTATGCAAAGCTGACGAAGTACTACAAACCGTCCACAAATGTTGAATAATGAAGCTCATCTCATGGAACTTAAGGGGGCTAAATGGCCCAGGAAAACTCAGAATCCTAAAAAACATGATAAAGATGGAAAAGCCACAAATTTGTTTCCTGCAAGAAACTAAATGTAACGGTGCCACTTTAGAAAGCATCCTTTCTAAATCTTGGACAGGCTGTCAAACAGTAGCGGTGGACGCCTCAGAAGCCTCGGGAGGGCTCGCCATTTCTTGGGACACGAAAGTGCTAACCCTCTCAGACTTTCATGCCTCTCACCACTTCATTCAAGCCAACTTTCATCTTCTAGGTACCAATATGCATGGGCTGCTCTCCAATGTCTATTTCCCATAGGACGCAAGGAAAAAGGCAGATCTACTCAATACAATAGAAGCCTTGAACAGCCACAAAACATACCCTCTATGGATCATTAGAGGAGAATTCAACATGATCACCAAGCTGGAGGAAAAGCTGGGCGGAAGAAACAGGTTGGACCAGGAAACTAATAACTTCAAAGACTTCATCAACAATGCCTCTTTTATTGACTTGCAATTTTGCAATGGAAAATATACCTGGAGTAACAGAAGAGCGGGAAAAAACCAAATAGCCTCAAAACTTGATAGATTCCTCATCTCAGACAACTCGATCTAGATAGGAGGGGATATCATAGCGGCAATCCTTCCCCATTCAGGATCGGATCATTGACCGATCTCCCTTCAGTGGCAACGTCCAGGCAATTTCACAGGGCGACCTTTTCACTTTGAAGGATTCTGGTTCACCCACCCGGATTTCAAGGACTTCATCCAATCCACATGGAAAGCCTTTATACTGCCCGAAGGATCCAAAATGTATCAATTCCAACAGAAATTAAAAAATATCAAGCATCACTTAAAACGTTGGAATGTGGAAACCTTTGGAAACATCTTCAAAGAGCAACAGAACTTAATGAGAAACTTGGCCAACCTTCATCAAAGAATAATCACAGAAGGTCACACGGAAGAGACTCTGGCGGAAGAGCAAAGCATTCACAAACAGTTGGAAGAAAGAAGGAAGCAGTAAGAGTTACTATGGAAGCAGAAATCTAGAATCGGATGGCTTAAAGAGGGAGAGCGGAATACCAAGTTCCTTCATAGAACAACAGTGCAATGTAGAATGCACAACAATATTTCTTTCCTCTGAAAGCAAGATGGGACATGAATTGAACAGCATGAGGAAATGGAGAAGGAATTTTGAAAACACTTCAAGGAGGTTCACCAAGAGCCGATCACGGACAGGGGACCAGCCATAGACAAAATTATCCAACATGTGCCAAAACTCATAACTGAGGAGCACAATGAAATACTTCTAAGACCTATCCTAACTCAGGAGGTGGATACTGCTACGTCTCAACTCAAAGAAGGAAAAGCTCCAGGACCAGATGGCTTCACCACAACTTTTTTTCATTCTTTCTAGGACATGATCAAAATTGAAGTCTAGGAGGTAGTGGAGGAATCAAGAGCTCTTCACTGGCTGCTACCATCTCTTAACTCCACCTTCATAGCACTAATCCCAAAAGAGGAGGAGCCTACTGCGCCTGATAAGTTTCAACCGATCGCTCTATGCAATATCATTTACAAGGTGATTTCCAAGGTAATAGCCAACAGGCTGAAACCTCTTCTCCCTCTGCTTATCTCTCCTGAACAGTCGGGGTATGTTGAAGGAAGACAGATCCTGGATGGCATAATCCTCACGCACGAGATCATTCACTCTCTCAAGCAAACAAAGCAGCCAGGTATGATTCTAAAGTTGGATCTCTCTAAGGCTTTCGATAAGCTCAGCTGAACCTATATACAAAAAATGCTTAATGCTTTCGGTTTTTCTCACATGTGGGTTCGATGGATTATGAGTCTTTTATCTTCCTCCTTTTTCTCTATTCTTGTCAATGGCTACCCGTCACAGCCCTTCAGGCCCTCTTGGGGAATCAGGCAAGGCGATCCCCTCTCCCCCTTCCTCTTCATCCTGGTGGCTGAAGGCCTAGGTCGTCTCATCAAGCAATCCCATATAACTCATCAACTCAAAGGCCTTTCCATTCACAACTCCCCTACAATAACTCACCAGCAGTTTGTTCATGACAACATGCTCTTCAGCTATCCCTCTGTATAGGAAGCCTCCCGATTCAAATCCCTGCTCAATGACTTATCTGAGGCCTCAGGCACAAGTATCAACAAGTCCAAATCGCAAATCTTCTTCTTTCATACCCAGCCAGTGGTCAAGCTTGCTGTTGCCAGAATCCTGGGCTTCCCCATTGCTACCCTTCCTTCCAACTACCTTGGCGCCCCCCTTATAGCTTCAACCATTAAGCATTCCGCCTGGCGTAGGCCCTGGAAAAGCTTGAAACGCGTCTCAATCTCTGGACGTATAGATCCCTGAACATGGCCAGCCGTGTGGTTCTTATAAAAGCAGTACTATAGGTAATGCTACTTTATCTGATCTCAATCTTGGCAGCCCCCAAATGGGTCCTAAAACGACTAAGAGACTTACAAAGAGGTTTCCTTTGGGGGAACACATCTACCAATCATAAATGGGCACTGGTAAAATGGACCACTATTTGTACCACCAAAGAAAAAGGAGGTATTGAACTGAGAGACCCTAATCACAGTAATACAATCATGAGTGCTAAAATATGGTGGAAATGACTCTCTTCACCTGAAAAACCTTGGGCTGCCATTTGGACTGCCAAGTATGCCAACCATAGGCCACAGGAGGAACTCATAAGATACACTCTGAGTGTCCATGGCTCTCTGATATGGAACGCAGCCAGACAACAATTCCAGTTGATTCAGTAGCACAGTTTTTGGGAAGTTCAAAATGGTCGAATTGCAAGATTCTGGACGGACGCCTGGAACCAACTGCCGAAGCTTAATGGACTCCTACATATCACTCCCAACTTCATCGAAGAGGCCCAACAACAGAATAAGATATGGGAGTATTGGGATCAGGAACAAGAGCAAGGATTCTGAAAGTGGAAACAAGGTATCCAGCTTACCAGAAACGAGGCATATCCATTCACAGCAGAATTGGAAAAAGAACTAAGCAAAAGAAGCATCAGATACTCAGAGGACAGAGACATTCTGCAATGGGGCTATCGGCCTAAAGGGGCATTCACCACTTCAGAGGCCTACAAAATCATAAGCACAGACCCTACCCCTCTAGACCCAATATGGTCCAAAATATGGGGGTTTGATTCATGGCCCAAAGTTTCTCTCTTTTTATGGCTGGTTGGACACAAAAAAATTCTAACTTGGGAGAAACTCCGAAGGAGAAATTATCATGGCCCCTCCATATGTGTTAACTACAAATCTCAAGAGGAAACAACTCAACACGTATTGGACGATTGCCCCTTAGCCAACCAAATATGGGAGAAGGTAAGATTCAGAAGTCAAAGAAGATGCAGGCTTCCAAATGATATAACAAATACATTAAGACATTGGCCAATGAAACCATACAAATGTGAACATCTCAATCACTTATGGCGCATTCTTCCCGAGCTTCTTCTATGGAACGTATGGAAAGAATAAAACAAAAGGATATTAAAAGATCAATACTCTACTATTGACGTTATCTGGCGCAAGGTCTATGGGAATCTAGAAGAAACCTTGAAGCTTGGATCCCGGAACAAGGAAGACCTTCCAACTCAAGGCAACGAGAAAGCCATCTGGGAAAACTAGAACTTACAACTTCCCAAGCAGCTCTACAATAAAACACAGCACAATGGCCATAGAACCGATAAGGTCTCCTGGACTGCCCCACCTGAGCACTCCTTCAAACTCAATTTTGATGGGGCTTCGAAAGGCAATCCTGGGACAGCGCGATATGGTAGAATATTCAGAAACCATGAGGGAAAGCTTCTTCATATTTACTATGGAAATATCGGATGGGACACAAATAATTCGGCTGAGTTGGAAGGTCTCTCGCAAGGTCTCATTCTTTCTCGGCATAACAACTTCAGCCCCCTAGAGGTAGAAGGAGACTCCCAAATCCTGATTAACATGGCTAAGCATCTCCTAAACAACTCACATTCAAAGAAAATTGCCACGAGCTGGAGGCTGGAAGCGAGACTGGAAGCATTGGAGCAAGAACTATTTAATAACAAAGCCATCACCTTCAATCACATAAGAAGAGAAGGCAACAAAGTAGCAAATTTTATGGCCAACATTGGCGTGGAAAGCGAGCTCACCCTATAGGCAGGAACACTAGATATTCTAAAGAATCATGCACAAGCTCAGGAATGCAATTACCTGGTCCAAAACGACGCCAACCTCCCGGATGCAGGTGCCAACCAGCCAGAATAAATTGATGGGACGGGGGTCTCACGGCGGCCACATCCCAACCATGCGTAGAGGCGACCTGGAAGGCGGTGGCGTAGGACATCCCCGGAAGGTGGATTTAACAGCAATGGGATGACAGACTGGGTGCATTAATGTCCAGACTTCATCCGACTGCGCTGCAGAGATAGGCTCTGATATAGAATTGATGGCCTCTTTAATGGCGGGCGACCTCCGAGGGAGAGCATGGAGCTTTATAAACAGAGGCAGCCCTGGCATCACTGTCCACACTTGGCCAGGGTCTGGGGTTTTCGTTCAGCTGTTGGTGCTGGCTAATTCAGGTCCTAGTTTGTTTTATTCCCTCCCAGGCCTGCTGGTCCAGGTTGTTTATGCTCAGAACTACCCTGTCAATATGGTTAGGGAATGCCAGAGGATGCTAAGCCATCGCGGCGCTGTGGAGGGTCTTCGCGGCCCTCAGCTGAAGCGGAGACCCATCACCCCTGCCACTGCCCTCATTGCCACTGTTTCTGCCATTGCCCGCATCTTGGAAGTGTTAGTTCTCTCCAGTACAGCCAATTCATGGAGGCCAGCTCACCTGGGACTTCATCTACTCCTTACTTTAGCTCTACAATTTTCTCCTTCGATAGCCCCCTGAACCGCCCACGCATTAATGCCCACATCTCTGTTCTATTCGTCAACAAAGCCTTGGACGAGGGCGGCTCCAGTGCTCCGCCAGGTTTTGAACCCCCGAGTGACGCAGCCAAAGCAGCTGACTTGCACAAGGCAGACAAAGGGAAGGGCGTGGAAATGCCAGACCCTCAGCAGGAAAGGAGACAAAAGCAGCCTGCAGCGGCTGAGGTGACAGAAGGCAAGGTGTAGGAAGAGGAGGAATACGGACCATGCCCAATTGTGGAGGAGAAGCCGGAGGAATAGTTCGCCACAACGTCTCAGGTTCTGATGCTTGGAGGTGGTTCTGGTTCTCTCGTTTCCTTGATCATGTCCTTCTGTCCATTTGTCTCTGGCTCGTCCACGTGTCTTCTAGTTTTTATGTCAATGTGTCTTAGTGGCAAGATGCCACCGCTGAGGAGTAGGGTCGGTCACTTTCTGGTTTGGTCTTCTGTTTTGTGGATGGTTAATATTATGCAAGGGTGTCAGTTCGGTCCTCCCCTGTATGGGAATGATTTTTGGTCTCAAACACTCTGTGAGGGCATGAAACAGGCAATCCTTTTTCCTGGCTACACCTAGTTGATCCAGCTTGCCATTATCTCTAGCAGATGGATCTCACAGATAGCTTGCATGTAAATGTTCTCTGGCTTTTTATGTATATAATAGAATAGTTTAATTCAGAGAAAAAAAATATTTTAATAGTGATATTTGCACCTATATTGAAAAATATAGATAAAATAATATTTAAAAATATCTTAAAAAGGGGTGGACGATTAAATATTTCCAAATAATTCTTATAAATCTTATTATTATGTCAAAGGTATTTAAGACCTGCCAACTTGTAAGAATCTATGACGGTTAAGACTAAGTGTAGAAATCCTAGTTCATTGCTAAGATAAAGTTTGGATAACCTCATTTTGCCCTTAAAAGTCAACAAAAACTCTCTTTATGCACCGACATAAACTCTATTTATGCACTTTCTTTGGAAAGTAATCTCTGTTCATTATATTTATGAATGTTCTAAAATAATGAAACATTATATAGATGTAATTTTGTTAATCAAATCATTGTGACTAATATATACCCAATTCATAACTAACATATTTAAGGTAACACATATATGTGACATAATTAAGTAATGGCCCATAAGAAATATACATAAGTACCCTTCAAAGTTAAAAAAATAATCAACATGCGAAAAGATACCTGCCATAAGCACCATAGTTAAGCATCAAACCACTAAAGAAAAACACACAAGCCCCAAGTCACTTAATTTCTGTCAACATCATTATGAGTCACACAAAACAACAAAATGCATTTTGTTGTATGTTCAAAATACTCCAATTTTGATCTTCAATGCACCTCTATTACTTCTCAACGTTCTCAACTTGTGGGCTTAATTGACATTGATTTAATTTCTTGAGTTAATAAAGATTCACATTTATTTTAGTTTACAATCTTGATTCTTTCCTTAGTGCCTACTCATCCAAAGAGATATTTAAATTTGGGTCATTTTATATAAAAGTTTGGTACTATAGTGTACTACTTCTTAATTAAGAATTTCTTCAACTTTAACAATTACAAACAAAATTTGACATTCATAGTAATAAATTATAGAATATTACACCATTAAATTTAAATCATAATAAGCCATCAAATTTAGATTAAAACATGCTAAACCCTTATCATTATGAAATGATATACATAATTATTAAGTTTAAAAAATTATTAA
>APFE031433680.1:122759-137214 GCA_000404065.3 Pinus taeda
TAAAATTTCATCCCAATCACAGATCTTAAAGCTCCTATCTTAACTCCACTATATTAACACAATAGTTTTTCTCATTTTATTTAAATTAATGTGATACTTAAATCAACATTTCCAATTATTTCACACAAACTACAAGTAAATTTGACTATTAATATCTTACCATAACTATACATTTATGCTCGACCGCCAGTGTCACGCCCCCAATCTATTATTATTATTTTTTTATTGGAGGGTGCGGCACTACCGTGCAAGTTATTAATTTAATAATGATGCATGTAGACTACGCCTTCACAACACTTGTTCCGCTTCGCTGCACAAGTATTAACCTTATAACCAAACCTATAACCTTATAATTCCTTAATTATAATTCTGTGTTTGATTATAAATCACAATTCATAAACCGAATAAAACCATTCACCAACACTTAATACGCAATACCAAAACACATAAGAATATGTACGCAATTCTGTTGGGAGGGGCAACTCCCGAAGAGTTCACCCGGTCTTGTATTAATCAATTTATAATAGTTCGTGTGCCGGCATAACGCCACGACCACACAGTATAGTTCGTGTAACAGGTATATAAACCCACGGCTTATACAATAGAATATACAGCAAATCAATAATTCATACACCGTCTATTTTCCCCGAGTGCGCACTTCGTGCGACTGCGCCAAGACCGGCATAAACCATACAATCCACAATTCTGTTTAGAAGACAGTGAGCCCGCGGCCTTCACTGCGATTATGTTTTACACGAACTTGTGTTCAAAGGCTGTCCCCTTATCACAATGGCGCACTTATCATGCTGCCTTGTAAGCCCAGCGTAACACACAATCTGTTCGTTCGTTCGACCTCCGTCTATCTCACTTCTGAATCACAGCCGCTACATCTGCGCTAATGCGCACTTCGACCTCGTGCTTCTTGTGTGGAGAAGACTTGTTGATCGCCTGATTGATTGATCGATTGATGCCTCCAAATGTCCATCGCTCCGTCATATAAATACACTCCCACGCCATCTTGGAGAGGGGTGTCGGTGGTAAGCCGACCCCCGAATTAGTGTAAAACACCCGCCTCTTACCCAAGCCGACGCGTGTTATATTTGTTTCAAGCCATCGTGGTTAATCTCTTGGCGGGTCGGCCTTTGTTTACAAAGTTGACCAACGCCAAGTATAAGTCCACTCGGCCTTCGTGCTCCTTGTTACCCGCGCGTCCATTCATCCTCGGATCGTTCGCTCCATCGCTGTCCCGCTCTGTCGCTGTTTGCCCGTGGTGATGAACGGACCTGGTTTTGTTCGGTGCACATGTCGTTTCGCCCACCAGCTCGAACTGTCCTAACTGTTCGTTGTCGACCCGTTCATTTGTGGACTGTCGTTTCACTGTGTCGCCCACCTGCCCGAACTGTCCTAACCGTTGTTGTCGACCCGTTCGTTTGTGGACTGTGCGTTCGGTTTGTTTGTCCGAACTGTTGGACGGGTGTGCGCCTCGCGCACTGCCCACAGCATGCCATAGCCACTTTGCCCGTTGTGTCCTGTTCGTGTATGGGGTCGGCAATTATGCTGTCCGACCTATCCTCACACTACTTTGACCCGTGGACTTAGCGCCATTTGTTGCTGTCTGGACCCGTGTTGGAGATGCCTGCCTCATCCCTCAACCGGTTGATGAGTGTGCGGTACTGCCCGGTGCTGCGCCCAGGTCATGTCCGCTGCCGAGTGAATCACGTCCTCGCCCATCGTGTGGGTCGCCCGCTGTCGTGCGGAGCGCCCGATTCCTCCGGGCGTTACACGCTCCTCCACCCCAAGATGTTGTCGTCCCGACAATGTCCCACTTCGGTGGTCTGCAATGTAGACTCCTCCATCATGTGATTCCGCCTCCATTGGATCACCATATTTGTTTTGGTAATTTGGTCGAGTGGCATACAGTCATTTCATGATCTCTCCGTCCCGGCCCATGGGGAACCCCCATTTATTAGCTGCACGTTGAGACCATCATGTCTGCCCAATCACTCTTGAGGGCTCCTTGCCTTGAGCAGTCAACAATGAGCCCAGCTCCATGCTTATTTAAGAAGACAGGAAGGCCAGGAAGTTTCCTCCCTGACTTTCATCCACCCAAGTATCGGATTGATGCTGTGTCCTCAAGTACTCGTGCACCGCTTCAATCTCTTCCTTGTCGCATCCAAGATCCCTCAGCTTGTCTCTTGTTAATTGAAAGTCGTATATGCCCATGGCATACCTGCAGAACTCTACTATTCCTGCCAGGTCCCTTCCCTTATAATCTTCGTCTTTCTTAGCTTTTGAAGCGATGTCCGGTTCTGCTTCATGTGCCGTTTCCTCACGAAGATTGTTAATAGAAGGTATCCCTAGTAGATCCTTCCAAGAACGGGAGGCCTTCTCCTTATTCCTCTCATCCTTCTTTCCCACTTTGGAAATAAATTCTATGAATTTTCGTTCTTGTGTGGACTGAACCATATTCCCAAACTTCCTTTGTTCCACATCTGTATGCTTTATATTCGGATCTTTGGGGTATAGGATCACAGATGTCATTCTCGGCCGGTACCCCAACCAGCTCCTCCTGCTCATAGGCACCACCAGGTTTTTCCCTTCGGCGGTGATCAAGAGGAGATCACGGTCTATCATTGGCACGTCTTGTGCCATCCTCATGAAGTCAAGTCCCAGCACCATAGAATGATCGTCCATGTCGACTACTCTTAAATCTAATCTCCCGAACCATGATCCAACCCTTAATTGAGAGTCTCTCAATAGTCCGTCAATAGCTTTGATAAGAGAGTTAACCGCTTTGAAGGCGCTGCTCTCTCTCTCCAATTTTGTTTTTTTCGCAAAGGATCTTGCAGTCTTCCTACTCACAAAACTGTGAGTAGCTCCCGTATTGATCAAGGCTGCCAGCCTCTTGCCCTGCACAGTTACGTCCACAAAGCTCAACTTCAAGGAACCGTCTTCCTTTTTTGGCTTTGTCTTACGCCTTACCTCGGCGACTTGCTTCAAGAAGTCTTCCTCCGATGAGTCGATGAGCTCATGCTCCTTGTCGACTTTTCTCTTAAAGTATTTTACTTCTTTTGATTTGCCCAGGGAACTTGGCCTTGATGCTTCTTGCTTTACCTCGAGCTTCCCCTCCATTGCGTTCTGCTCAATTGTGTCATCAAGTGGCTAGTCTATCATATCCATGGCGCTAAACTTCCGGATGTCCATGGGATGTTCCCGATAGTGAGCTGCCAATTTGTCGATGCGGTCAAGTTCCTCCTGTTCGATCACGACCACTTCTTTGTCGAGGAGCCTTCTTTCTATCTCCTTCTCGATTTGTTTGACCCTTGCTTCTGCCTTGGAGCTTTCTCTTTTCAGCCGAGCTTTCTCATTGAAGAGCTCTTGGAGGCCTAATCTATTTCGGCGGATTCCTTCATCAATCTCATCAAGTTCAACATTTGTCGAGTTTTCCCATTGACTCTTGAGTCCTTCTAGATCTTTTCTAAGCTCCGCACAGTCCTCTCGGATCCTCATGTTTTCGGCTCGCATAGCCACCCATTCAGAACTCCAGTTTGCCATACGTTCCAATATTTTGTATTGAAGAGCCTTGACCGTATTATGGTCCCTGTCGGCCACCATCTTACCGCTGCCAAGCTTTTCCATATACCTGTGGATGTCTGCCTTAGAACTGGCAAATTCACCTTCAATTTCTGCTTATCCAAGCTTCTACGAGCAACCTATGCTCTGATACCAACTGTCACGCCCCCAATCTATTATTATTTTTTTCTTTATTGGAGGGTGCGGCACTACCGTGCAAGTTATTAATTTAATAACGATGCATGTAGACTACACCTTCACAACACTTGTTCCACTTCGCTGCACAAGTATTAACCTTATAACCGAACCTATAACCTTATAATTCCTTAATTATAATTCTGTGTTCGATTATAAATCACAATTCATAAACCGAATAAAACCATTCACCAACACTTAATACGCAATACCAAAACACATAAGAATATGTACGCAATTCTGTTGGGAGGGGCAACTCCCGAAGAGTTCGCCCGGTCTTGTATTAATCAATTTATAATAGTTCGTGTGCCAGCATAACGCCACGGCCACATAGTACAATTCGTGTAACAGGTATATAACCCCACGGCTTATACAATAGAATATACAGCAGATCAATAATTCATATACCGTCTATTTTCCCCGAGTGCGCACTTCGTGCGACTGCGCCAAGACCGACGTAAACCATACAATCCACAATTCTGTTTAGAAGACAGTGAGCCCGCGGCCTTCACTATGATTATATTTTACACGAACCTGTGTTCAAAGGCTGTCCCCTTATCACAATGGCACACTTATCGTGATGCCTTGTAAGCCCAGCGTAACACACAGTCCGTTCATTCGTTCGACCTCCGTCTATCTCACTTCCGAACCACAGCCGCTATATCTGCGCTAATGCGCACTTCGACCTCGTGCTTCTTGTGTGGAGAAGACTTGTTGATCGCCTGATTGATTGATCGATTGATGCCTCCAAATGTCCATCGCTCCATCGTATAAATACGCTCCCACGCCATCTTGGAGAGGGGTGTCGGTGGTAAGCCGACCCCCGAATTAGTGTAAAACACCCACCTCTTACCCAAGCCGACGCGTGTTATATTTGTTTCGAGCCATCGTGGTTAATCTCTTGGCGGGTCGGCCTTTCTTTACAAAGCCGACCAATGCCAAGTATAAGTCCACTCGGCCTTCGTGCTCCTTGTTACCCGCGCGTCCATTCATCCTCGGATCGTTCGCTCCATCGCTGTCCCGCTCTGTCGCTGTTTGCCCGTGGTGATGAACGGACCCGGTTCCGTTCGGTGCACATGTCGTTTCGCCCACCTGCTCGAACTGTCCTAACTGTTCGTTGTCGACCCGTTCGTTTGTGGACTGTCGTTTCATTGTGTCGCCCACCTGCCCGAACTGTCCTAACTGTTGTTTTCGACCTGTTCGTTTGTGCACTGTGCGTTCAGTTTGTTTGTCCGAACTGTTGGACAAGCGTGCTCCTCGCGCAATGCCCACAGCATGCCACAGCCACTTTGCCCGTTGTGTCCTATTCGTGTATGGGGTCGGCAATTATGCCGTCAGACCTATTCTCACACTACTTTGACCCGTGGACTTAGCGCCATTTGTTGCTATCTGGACCCGTGTTGGAGATGCCTGCCTCATCCCTCAACCGGTTGATGAGTGTGTGGTACTGCCCGGTGCTGCGCCCAGGTCATGTCCGCTGCCGAGTGAATCACGTCCTCGCCCATCATGTAGGTCACCCGCCGTCGTGCAGAGCGCCCGATTCCTCCGGGCGTTACAGCCAGCATCTCATCTTACGCAAAAATAATTACAAACAACCCCATAAAAATATTCTTAGATCTCACAAATCCTCCTTACCATGTTTCTCTTATAAATCAAGATTCCATTCACATGTTGCATTTTTTCTCACGCAACCTTAACCAAACACTGTATTAATGTAAGAAAATAGACGATCAGTTCATAACATACAAATATAAAATTTCATAACCTTCATACTACGAGTTTACTGGCTTTGCATACATATATGTGTATAAACTCTAACTGGTGTACCTCCTGATTCAATGAAACCTTGTACTGTCTGTTTGACAAAGCTCATTATATTGTTCTTCAAATTAAACAACAAATGAAAATCCCGCTGAGCCTTGTTGCCCATGATGGAAGCACTAGGTGTTTTTTAATACATACATGCAAAGGACGTTATCATCCATTCCATGGAAGAGACTCTGCCATGGGATGTCAAGTTTCACGCCCGCTTTGTAATGAAAAATCAGATCAGGAAACTCAAGTTGGATTATTCCTCAACACATCACATCACATCACAGAAGTTAAAGCATTTAATGAAGTTTAATAAATAGATATGGGCAAAAATTCATTTGAGATTGCTGCCATACTCCACAATATCTTCAAGTTCAAAAAATCATTTACTATGTAAAATAGACCATGTTGGGTATTAAATATTTTATGTGGGCAATGTTGGGCAAGTTAAGTAGCCAAAGTGTATGAGGTAGTGAGGAGAAAATCATGGAGGAAATTTTGGTGGGCAAGTGAAAACAAGTTTTACCGAGTTTTCCAGAAGTTTACTCCCAACCCAGTGATGTGTAAATCTCAGTAAATTTTGTTGTGTTTTGCGTTATAGTTTTAATTCTAGACAAGTAAATTTCCGCAAACCTTTTTATTTTACTCTGTTTTGTCATATTGTGATATCCTCACAGCAACCTAAGATTTACCTTTCCACAATTGAAGTTGACTTTGCCTACTTTACCACAACCTATTTTCAAGTTACTTTGCCCTAGTAAAATGTTTCAAACAAAACATAGGTTGGGCCTGAATCAATTACAGTGATTCTTGATCCATCTGCACCCACTTGAAAAAACTTGGAAGAAACCAGCACAATTCGATCTCCGAGACTTATTATCTTCATCTAAATAATATATTCTCTTCATCTAAATAATATGAGCCACTATTAGATTTATGAGAGGTGAATATACCACATGCTTACCTTCGAGAGCTGCAGATTTGCAAAAAAACATCGAGCTAGAAGCACTGTTATCTGTGGGAGTGAGGCAAAGAGAAAATCTGCGACCTATCAAATGAAACTAATGCAAACTAATGCAAATGAATCGCCACCAAGACCTATTCTTCCAACTTGTGACACCCTCCACAATGCTCATGCTTTCAATGCACACCCAAATGCTTAGGTTGTCCACTACTATGAGACCAGAGGAACCTAAACTCCTGCCATACTTTCTCTTTGATTCGACAACATTTTGAAAGTTCTTTGAGAACCTGGATACTGCACTATGCAACCTCCTTAGATATGAGAAAAAGGACAATCTTTGTGGAATGATGGGAGCTTAAAAGCAATGGTTTCTTGGCTATGGTCGGCTGAAGATAGAATAGGCATGAGAAAAAACAGGAAGGGTAGTTGACAGAACAAGAAATATTGCTTGAACCAAGCCATTGCAGCTGGTGAACAACGAAGGTATAAGCAAGGTCACTGAGGAAGTGACGTCGAAGACAGAAGGAAGACACTCAGGAGGAAGACAGTGAGGCTTATAAATGATTCTTCCCGCATTGGTGCAAATTTAATATTTCTCAGAAAATATATTGATTTTCTTCATGGGTAATTTTCCAGCGTAATGGAAAAGGAGGCTGTTGAATCATTTTAAAAGGGTGTCACTCTCCATGTAGCATCCGTTGAATCATTTTAAAAGGGTGTCACTCTCCATGTAGCATCCATGGAAGAAAGAAACCAAACTATCAACCCATACCCATACCCTTGCAAGAACTCGAGCACTCTCAGCAACAGCCACATCGACGCATCAGGGACTTCCCACTCGCCCTCCAACATAGTCAGGGCAATGCTCATCCATGGCCTTTGGTCGGGATAGGCTTGAATACACATGAAGGCAACCTTGGTCTGCTTTTTCGTTGCCTGCGTTGTGAAAGGCGGTGATCAGTTCTGTACTGAGATGGCGGAGAGCATGGCACCTCCAACTCTTGGTCCCTCATATTGTAGACCTAGTATGGTAAGAGCATTGGAAGACCATGCAGATATTCGAAATTTTTGTGGTGTGTTCATTTCACATTATTTCAGAAATTTCATGGGCAACTTGGGTGCGAAAATAACGTTTGAATTTTGAAATCTTAGGCACCGAGGTTGAATTGAATGAGTATAGTGGATTGTCTTATCCACCATGTGACAGCTTGGAATCGAGGGGCTGGGAAAGTTGTGTAGCGTAGTTATCGGAAAATCATGGGAGACTATGCGGCTGTCACATTGGTATCCCCAAACATAAATATATGGTGTAAGTGTATGAAATAACTTATAGGGTTGGAAATATTGGTTACCAAAAACAAGAGGCAAGAGACAACATGTATTGAAACAATTCATGAAATGGATGAATCATTAGCAGACGAAATGCGCTATTCCACTTTGGAATTTATTATTAAAAAATATTTTTTAAACATCGTTTTAATTAATTATACTGCCACGTTACGAGTGACAACGCTTATTTCCAATTCTATAGATCCATTAATACACCCTTATAATACTTGCGGCAACTCTTAAACATATCACCATAACATATCATTGTATGTGTAGTCATATGTATCCATGCATTTGGAGGCAGCTCTATCACTCAACTCTGGGAGTCTCTATGGTTCAATGTAATGAACGCAATGCAGGTTCGGATGTTTGTACTCAGAATAAGCCAGTGTGATGATATTAATGTTATTTATATCACTAGTATATTTGAATTCGAATTCAAACTTGAATTTAATCGCGAAGAAATACTAGTGCCTTGTCTCAGATCCCGACGAGGTAGATGCTTTTTATATACCCTATTACATCACCCTGTACGCCCTGCATTATCTTTACAGGAACGAACGGGACCGGGCCTCGGATCATGGGGCAGAGCTGATTTCTTGGCGGGAGAAAAATGGAAGCTGGAGTTGGAGAAAAAGGGGTGGAATGGATCATTTTATGGCGACCGGGTGAAGCGCTTGGGACTTGAGCAGCCTACATGGCAAACAGAGTTAAATGGAGACTAACAGAGTTAAATGGGGAACCAGTCTCTTGGAGCTCCCGTCCATGGGCAATGTCACGACATTGTTGGTGGAGGTCCGAACCTAGATCGACAGAAAGCATGTCGTTCCGTATCTTATTTCTTTTCATCAGAATTCGCTGCGGGAATTGAAGGAATGGACGGAAACTGTGGCATCTGCGAGGTGGGATTTCTCGTTTGCGTTCGTGGGTTCCACGCACCGGGGTCTGGCAATCTGGCATGCCATTATTGAGCAATGCATGGATTCTTCAAAATCACTAATGGTGAATTGCACTAAGACGCAGTTCAGTCATAGGCCAGAGGCCCTGATGCAGGAATTGCTGAAGGCCAATTTCTGCCTACAACTACCCGGGAATTCCCTAACCCGGTGATCGACTTTCCATGGGTTGATAGTTGGGTGTGTACCCGTATTTTTCAGAAGGGATTATGCGTATGAGCAATACACATGACATCTTCCTTTAGACCCAGAAACCTACTCTGTTATTATTGCAGAGGAGGGATTGGTGAATTCTAGACACACCCTCAAAATCGAGGATGTATTGAGCAGTTATTCTGAGGATAAAATTAGGAAAACGCAGGAAAAGATCATTAAGATTATACTCAATTTGCTTTACATGAATTCTGCAGAAAAAGATGATGGTGAGATTTTTCCAAAGGATGCCTTCGATCTCAGCATTGAAGGCGTGCTTCGCAGAACCATGAGTAACCGGTTTTGGAATCGACTGTAAAATATGTGAACTCATTATTTGTTTATTTATTTTATGGTCACATCAAATTAGATTTCCAAAAATAATTTGGGGTCGAGCTATTTAGTTATGAAGATAGAATCCACATTTAACAATAATATTATTAAATTAAGGGGACTATCAAAATGTAAACTAATGGAAAAGTGTTGTATAAATGAGAATCCACTCAAAGTAGTTTGGAGAAATTTGCCTTTCTAAATTGAACGCCCAATAAATCAAGTGTTATAGATCAAAACTGCATTGTGAAAATTGAGAATCCACTCAAAGCTATTGGAGAATTTGCATTTGTAAATTGAAACAAATTGAATGTTTCAATTGTATATTTTTCATTCTATTTGGTGCACTGATTTTCAAGGCATGTATGTTTTGTTAGATAATTAATGGTTAACAATAGATAACTAATTTGTTCATAGATATAAATGCACGGAGGCTATATATGTTTATAGTTAAATAATTGCAATGATAGACTTATACAAACCCATACATATGGCCATAAAATAAAAATAGCCCCAAATTTTCTTAACTGTATATGTACTCAAATTAGTCCATTTAATGACTTTCTACAAAAGTGCAATGGCTTAATAATGATATCCATTGATCTCAGACTTTAAAGGGAAGTGGATTGCGATCATTCAGAGCGGTTGGAACCCGAAAATTATTTTTAAAGTGAATTTAAGAAAATTGCAAGATGAAACTATCGGATAGGTGAGCAGTGAAATAACGAGAAAGGCTTCATTTCAAATACAAAGAGTGAAGTTCCTGTCAAAATCTTTCACGGACGAGGTGAAGACAGGTGATGGATGCCATTAAAGGATCGACTTTTAAAAGGGAAGCCTAAGGGAAATTTTATGCAAGTCAATTGAGAGCAAGATTCTACATAAACACCATTTCAGAGAAATAATGGATGCATTGTTCCAGAAATGCGGAGAAACACTCGGGAACAGATTAAATAAAATTAAGGAATTTGAGATGCAGAGAGGATATCTCGTCATGGCCTAGGAGCATAAATCAACTTGTTCACCATTTACAGAATAATTCACACTCTTAATTCATATAAGGCTACATGAAAATGCACTAACGTTTTATTTATTTTTAAATATATATTTATAGTCTTAGATAAAGTGAAGTGCAATTCCTTATGGAAGTGCAGAAAAAGGAATCCCAATTAATATAAAGTATATTTTTAATATATATTATATTATAGGTTTTTTATATATATTTATATCATATATATGTAGATATAATTAACGTTTTTATTAGTTTGAAATTATTTCCAAGATAAATATATAGAACTAATATATAATATACAATAATAAATAATATATTATATATTATTAATAATAATATATAATAATATAATAATATATAATAATACGATTTGAATCAAGTATATTTATTAAAGGTAAAGAAATTATAATAAATACTTAAAATTATAATAAATGAACTTAATAAAAATATCAAAAATAACATGATTATGATTTATTAACTATTTAAAAAAAAATAATAATAAATAAATATATTATTTTTCTAATTTAATATTATAATAGTCAAAATATTCAAATTATCTAAAAACAATTATAGCATTACAAATAAACCAATAGTTTCCCAAAAAACATAATTTATAGCTAATGGAAACGATTAAACTAATTAAAATAAAAGTATAAATCATAGAAGTGTAAATTAAAAATCATAATTATATTTTTAAATTCTTAAAAAATATATTTAATTAATAATAAAAATATACATATTATATACATGAATTCAAAAAAATGTTAAATCTATTTAGTTGAAATTTAACAATAAAATATAAGGAATTATCAAGTTTTTTCAAGTGGTTTATGTTTCTTATTATCAATATACATGCAATGTCTTTCAAAACCAAAATATAAAATGAAAGTATATATAAAGTTTGTAAATGCAAGAGGATTTGTACACTTTTTTCAAAATATAATCTTTTTATTTTTATCAACTTGAAAATTATTATATGAATTCATTGTGATAATATTAAATGAATTTCAAATAAATTATGATAATTGCAATATTTTTAATTTCAACTAACAACATTAATATAAAATTATAGCCACTAGTATAGCTAGTAACACCCACGATGAAGCCTATATATATATATATATATATATATATATAAACTTAGCCATGGATGTAGTAAGCACCTAGGATCAAATTTCTTGATAGTAACACTTGAAAAATGTTTATAGTCATGATATTTGATCCCTATTGATGCTTGATATATCCATGGTTATAATGGATCTATATTCATTCTCTCTCTACACACAATTTCATTTTAAAATGCATAAAGGTATTCAATGATTTGGAAACCCTTTTAGGCACTTCAATTTCAATTTCAACAAATTTTTGTTTGATTTTAAATAAAATCAACTAAAAGAATATCAAAGGCCAAAATGTAAAATAGTGAAACCAGTTAAAATAGATGACATTATTTACATTAAAATACTTTTTTTAATCAATATATTTTTAAATACATATAAAAGTTATTGAATTATTTTAATTTCAACAAATTCAATTAATTTATTCCTTTGGGTATTGGAATATTTTGGTATGGTTATATACATATATGTAAAATTAATATTAAAATAAATTAACTAATCTGAATATTCAAATGGTTTATTCAAATTTTATATTGAAATATCACATACATATACTAAAATTCATATTAAAATAGTTTATTCAAGTTTCATATTTGTAAGAGGTATAAGAATTATACATATTCCTCACATTTAAAAGGGAAAATATAAGATGTTATTTTATTTTTTAAAATTTTATTTTAACTTTTAATTACTGTATTTCTTTTAAAAATTTATATAAAGCTATGTTTCTTCACATGAACATCAAAATATTTTATTTATGGCTAAGAGTGAGAGTGAAATATTTTTACCACATTTGCTAAGTGAAATTAGGATTATTGATGTTTTATAATGATTTTCATTAAAACTAACCAATAATGTATATTCATTTTTGTTTTTAATTGTAGTTGACATTGTTTTTTATTTACGTTTATTTTTAAAAGCCATCATCCTCGTCTGGGTGTTATAATTTGTCATTGTTTAAATTGCATTTTTGAATGCATAAATGGATTCAACTACTTCAAAATCTCTTTGGGCACTTAGATTGTGAAAACATATAGAATAACAAAACTATTTGAAATTTTTTTAAACACGAGAATTTTTGTCTTTAAATTGTTTTAAATTAAAATATACATAGTTCAAACACACATATTATTTTTGTAAGTAAAATTTCATTAGATTATTAAGAATTTACATAGAGTACAAATATATTGATATCGATTTTTTCAGTGGAAAATGTCTAGATTGAGCATATGAAAACCAAAAAAGTGCATATTTGATCTAGGACTAACATTTTTCATGCCTTGGGGTGACCATCTTCCCATAGATGGGAAACTAGATGACTTTCATAAATGTCATAAAGCTAGTTTTTAAATGCAGAAAACACAACTAATATTCAAATGAGTAACAAAGACTGAAAATGATTTTCTTGATTCATGGTAGTAGTTAAAGCCATGCCAAGAGTTAATTTAAGGGATCATCATGGCCTTCCTTCAACCATGGCAGTATTTTCCACTTGATAAGCATCATGTCGAAGCTGTTGTCTACATCCTATTGCAATTTCTCTTTTGTCTACCTGTCTTTTAGTATTTCCTACCACTGGTGGCCTATTCCTTCACATCGTTTCTCAATGGCCCTTCATTTGAAAAGGTATTCTGCATCTCGAAAATTGGACATAACTTCTCAAGATTGGGTGGTTTTTCACCTTGAGAAATAAATTTTGAGAACTTAAAGAAGAAGAGTTTCAGCCATCTGAGGAGTTAGAGGGTGCTAGAGGTAGGGGTGGTTTAGGCAGTTGAATTACTAGAGTACTAGCTAGAACACGCAAAATCGCTCCAGCCTAGACGAGATGAAAGTCTAGATCCATGATTTGGACTTCCAACACACTAGCTGAATAGTTCTTTGGCACACCAAAGTGACTCAATAAATCAGACTTGATATATTACCACCCTTGGAGCTGGTTATGATGAGCTCCCCACCACCTCTCTGGTGTTTCTTGAAGGACACTGTCCAACAATGGGATATTTTTTGTTTCCTCTATTAGCATTATGATAGAGATGTTGTCCTTAATGGCAACTCACTCAAATTACAATTCACAGTGCAGCAGGTTAAAAGCAGGTGATTAAATATGACACTCCAGAGATTAAAGAAAGAAAGTAGTTTAATAAATATGTGTTGTTTCACTTTATTCAAGCAATGTATACACGTAGATTAACAAAACAAAAGGAGCGTATACGTATGCACACACTTTCACATAAGGAAAAGCACGTATGGGATGGAAAATCAAAGTTTTGGTCCAAGGTATTGGTCTGAGGTATTTGACCCAAGGTATTTGGTCCAAAGTATTGGTCTGAGGTATTGGTCCAAAGTGGTTTTGGTCCAAGGTATTGAGAAAGGCCTAAAACTATATAAGGAGGAGAAGATCATTAGGCCATGTGTGTAAGTAAGGAATGTATTATGAAGAGTGAGATCAAAAGAAAATATGCATGTTATGTGTTTATGGTGCTTTGATTGATCTGAACTAACGATGAACCTTAGTGGTTGATGCGGGATGAGATATAATGATGGATCAAGATCATGAGACCTAAAATGAATTATTATTATATGGTTTGATCATGGATAGTCTAGATCTTAATGCTAACATGTGATAGTAATAACACCTAAATCTCTTAGTTGTTCATAGGTGACTTCATAGGTAACATTAAAATTATCAAGTGCATCTTCAAAGGGAGGTGGTTCTTGAGTAGGAGGGATGGGAGGAAGTGGAGGAGGTTGATTTCTAGGCTATTATGAAGGACCCGGGTGGGGTTGAGAATCGAGACCAAATCGTAATCGTATCAGCGTAGGAGAGGTCGTGGTAGTCACGAGGTGATTTTAATTTAATATTACAAACACATTTTAACAGAGGAAAACTTCGTAAAACTTGGCTTAGTGGGCTCGAAATATTATTAAAATTGGCAGATAACGCTTTTGGGCATGGAAGTTTCATATATAT
>APFE031433680.1:144629-157401 GCA_000404065.3 Pinus taeda
ATTATAATATAATTAAAAATATATACTAATAGTACAACGACCTCGCACTTCCAAGGAGAGGCACTTTCACTTTATCTAAAGCTAGAAATATATATTAAAAAATAAATAAAACGTTAGAAATGCATTTTCATGTAGCCTTATATGAATTAAGGGTGTTAATTATTGTGTTAATTATTTAAGCTTCTAGGCCATGACGAGATATCCTCTGCATCTCAAATTCCTTAATTTTACTTAATCTCTTTCCCAGTGTTTCTCTACATTTATGGAACAATGCATCCATTACTTCTCTCAAATGGGGTTTAAGTAGACTCTTTGTTGATGCTCTCAATTGACTTGCATAACGTTTCCCTTAGGCTTCCCCTTTAGAAGTTGATCCTCTCATGGCATCCATCACCTGTCTTCACCTCATCAGTGAAAGCTTTTGTTAGAAACTTCACTCTTTGTATTTGAAATGAAGTCTCTCTTGCTATTTCACTGCTCACCTATCCAATAGTTTCATCTTGCAATTTTCTTAAATTCACTTTAAAAATAATTCTCTCTTGCTATTTCACTGCTCACCTATCCAATAGTTTCATCTTGCAATTTTCTTAAATTCACTTTAAAAATAATTTTCGGGTTAAAACCACTTTGAATGACCGCAATCCACTTCCCTTTAAAGTCTGAGATCAATGGATATCATTATTAACCCATTGCACTTTTGTATAAAGTCGTTAGATTGACTAATTTGAGTATATTTACAATTAAGAAAATTTGGGTTCATTTTGGTTGGGTTGAAAATAACAAATTTTTTAATGGCCATATGTATAGCGTTGTATAAGTCTATCATTGCAGTTATTTAACTATGAGCATATATAGCTTCAGTGCATTTATATCTATATCTATGAACAAATTAGTTATCTTTAATTAACCCTTAATTATCTAACAAAACTTACATGCCCTGAACCAATGAAAATTAGTGCACCAAATTAGTGCACAAAGGCATATTCACCAATGAAAATTAGTGCACCAAATTAGTGCACAAAGGCATATTCTCCAACAGCTTTGAGTGGATTCTCAATTTACAGAGTGCAATTTTGATCTATAACACTTGATTTATTGGACATTCAATCTAGAAGACAAATTTCTTCAGACAAATTTCTTGAGACTGCTTTGAGTGGATTCTCATTTATACAACACTTTTCCATTAGTTTACAATTTTGATAGTCCCCTGAATTTAATATTATTGTTGATAAATGTGGATTCTATCATCATAACTGAATAATTCGATCCCGAATTATTTTTGGAAATCTAATTTGATGTGACCATAAAATAAATAAACAAATAAGAAGTTCACATACGATTCCAAAATCGATTACTCATGGTTCTACGAAGCACGCCTTTAATGCTGAGATCAAAGGCATCCTTTGGAAAAATCTCACCATCATATTTTTCTGCAGAATTCATGTAAATCAAACTGTGTATAGTATTAATGATCTTTTCCTGCATTTTCCTAATTTTCTCCTCAGAATCACTGCTTAATACATCCTCGATTTTGACGGTGTTTCTATAATTCACCAATCCCTCCTCTGCAATAATAACAGAGTAGGTTTTTGGGTATAAAGGAAGATGCCATGCATATTTCTCATATGCAGAATCCCTTCTAAAAAATGCGGGTATACACCCAACTATCAACCCATGGAAAGTTGATCGCTGGGTCAGGGAATTCCCGGGCGGTTGTAGCAGAAATTGGCCTTCAACAATCCCTGCATCAGGGCCTCCGGCCTGTGACTGCACTACATCTTAGTGCAATTCACCATCAGCCATTTCCAAGAATCCATGCATTACTCAATAACGACATGACGGATTTCCAGACCCCGGCACATGGAACCCACGAACGCAAACGAGAAATCCCTCTCCCGCCTCGCAGATGCCATAGTCTCTGTCCATTCCTTCAATTCCCGTTGCGCATTTAGATGAAAAGAAGTCAGATACGGAATGACCCGCTCTCTGTCGATCCCGGTTCGGCTCTCGACCAAGAGCGTCGTGACATTGCCCATAGCCGAGAGTTCCAAGAGACTGGTTCCCCATTTAACTCCGCTCGCTCGCCATGGTAGGATGCTCAGGTCCCAAGTGGTTCACCCGGTAATGATCCATTTCGCCCCTTTTGCTCCAGCTCCAGCTTCCATTTTTCTCCAGCCAAGAAATTAGCTCTGGCCCATGATCCGAGACCCGGTCCCATTTGTTCCCGGTCGCCATAAAATGATCCGTTCCGCCCCTTTTTCTCTAGCTCCAGCTTCCATTTTTCTCCAGCCAATAAATCAACTCTGGCCCATGATATGAGGCCCGGTCCCGTTCGTTCCCGTAAAGATAACGTAGGGCATCCAGGGCGATGTAATAGGCTATATAAAAGGAATTTGCCTCCTCGGGATCTGAGACAAGGCACTGGTATTTCTTCGTGGTTAAATTCAAATAGACTAGTTATATAAGTAACATTAACATCGTCAGACTGGATTACTCGCAGTACAAACATCCGAACCTGCATTGCATTGATTATGTTGAAACGTAGAGCCTCCCAGAGTTGAGTGAAAGCGCTGCCTGAAAATGCATAGATACATATGATTACATATACAATGATATATTATGGTAATATGTTGGGGCGAGCACTGTAAAGGTGCATTAATTGATTTACAGAGTTGGAAATAAACTTTGACAGGAGTTCCAATTTGTAACATACAAAAAGAGAGCGTTCTCAACCGTAAATTATTTACATATTCTGAGAATATTAAATCTTGACCGTTGATATAAAAGTCAACCCTACTCCATTAGGTTGCCGCCTTGGCAATTTTTTTTATAAAATGCCTACGTCAACGGTTGGTGATTGTTTCACGCTTCCCAACTATAAAATTAGTTTCAATTTGGTTTTCATACTTGCGGATTATAAAATTGGTTTCCATTTGCCTTTAAAATATACCATTTTATGAAGAGGTTGAAAAATTATTTCATTATTATAATTTTTAAATTTCAAAATTTTTAATATTTTTATAATTTGATAAAAACATGTTAATTTTTAATAAAATATTAGTTAAATAACTTCTTAAGAGCCATTGTAATTGAACTACGCAAACAGACATAAATATCCCAAACTAATATCAGTATAAATCATTATCATTAATTTATATATTAAAATTGCAAAATATAGAATTTATGAAATAGGTCAATAGCGGTGACATACGTTCAAAGAACTATATTTTGAGCCACATAATTTCTGAAAAAGATGGCTAAAAATAGACTCGATACATGAGAGGTTGCTCTTCTAAAAAAATCTCCAAACATATGCACATTAGTATTAAACCATATTGTTCGATGAGTTTGGATTACTTATAATAAAAACAAAAAATTTACTAACATGTGCATACGTTGGTAACGAATCATATTCCTGAATGAATTTGAATTACTTATTAACAAAAAGTTTCATCCTCAAGCATATTAGCGTTTAAATTTGAAAAAATGGAGGGATTTCAATAGGGTTTCGGTCTTCGTCGGTTAATAGAATTCGATTTTTTTTATAAAATCATTTCCTATACCAATCATTTAAAAAATGAATTTTTTGTAATTTTTTTATATCTTTATTTCAGGTTGGTTGCTGAGACATATTCAAAATTAACAATCCAATCGCTTTTATACAAAAAAGATAACATTATTTTACCAATATATTCTATACTTATATAATTTATTATTAATATATTTTTTTATTGAATTTTACAAATTTTTACTACATATAGTATTTATTGTTAATATAATAAATTTGATATAAATGATTTGCTTGATGAAACACATAAGTTTTGAGAAATTTTTCAGCGGAAATGCATGATATTTCATATACATATAAATATAAATATTTATATAAATGATTTTCTTAAACAAGATTTGTCAATATGTTTATTTCTTAATATATAGATGTTTATTTAAATGATTTGCTGAAACAACATCTATCCATATGACATAATAATGACTTCTTTTAAATTTAATAATATTCATTTATAAAGAATGCTAACATTTATATTAGATAATACATGGATATTTAATTCAGCAAGGTCAAATGCATGATATTTCATATACATATAAATATAAATATTTATATAAATGATTTTCTTAAACAAGATTTGTCAATATGTTTATTTCTTAATATATAGATGTTTATTTAAATGATTTGCTGAAACAACATCTATCCATATGACATAATAATGACTTCTTTTAAATTTAATAATATTCATTTATAAAGAATGCTAACATTTATATTAGATAATGCATGGATATTTAATTCAGCAAGGTCAAATGCATGATATTTCATATACATATAGATATAAATATTTATCTAAATGATTTTCTTAAACAAGATTTGTCAATATGTTTATTTCTTAATATATAGATGTTTATTTAAATGATTTGCTGAAACAACATCTATCCATATGACATAATAATGACTTCTTTTAAATTTAATAATATTCATTTATAAAGAATGCTAACATTTATATTAGATAATGCATGGATATTTAATTCAACAAGGTCAAATGCAGCAAGTTCAATAAAGTTTGTTTAATTCATCCAGGTCTTCCATTACTTTTATACAATTTTGATAAAATATGATTCTTTTGGTTATGTATTTTGCTGATTGCAAACAATTTATGTCAATTTATGTCATATCTGATCATTTTGGTAGGGTTTTTTCTTCTACAAAATATTTGAACAACGTTAAAGCCCTTGATGGTTGAAATTGCAGAACTTCATGTCCTGCCCCCCTAATGGTGGCAAATGTCAAACCTTTGTATATCACACTATATCCACTGACCTGCACTGTCACGCCCCCACACCTGCGGTAGTCTTTCAACCGCTTATAGCGAGGTGTGGCACTAC
This sequence comes from Pinus taeda, assembly GCA_000404065.3. NCBI lineage: Eukaryota > Viridiplantae > Streptophyta > Pinopsida > Pinales > Pinaceae > Pinus > Pinus taeda. The sequence goes on from APFE031433680.1 coordinate 149,523, forward strand.
CAATCATTTTCTTTTCACCAATACTTACGATTGTAGACTACGCCTAACATTCTATACTTAGTTTTATTTTTTGTTACCAAGTATTATTTTTATCCTTTATACAAGTGAAAGCCCATAACCTTCACATAAACAACATTATACAAGAGAAATGAACAACAGTATAAAGGGAGGGGCAACTCCCTGCAATATGAGTTTGCCTGAATCAATATATATAATCTTCTTTTACAAGTACAAGTTAAATCTTGTGAAACCCCAAATTTACACTTAGCCAATTTTCAACTTCGGCAAACTCGGTTTTCCAGTTTGTCGGCACCTCCGCGCGGTCGCCGCACGACTCAACAACCCTTCGTTCACCTCGTCGCACGATCGTGTTGTTTGCCCAACTTGGGCGCGCCTCGTTGTAACCAAGTCACCAAACACAAGCGCCTCTGCACGAGTCACACCTTCGTTCACAATCTCAACACTTCACCATTTCCACCATTTCGTCGTGCACGACGCACCCTACCAAAGTTGCCCGTCCGCGGGATTCTTCGTTTCGACGTGCATGGCGCGCCCTCACTCGGTCGCCCGTCTGCACATCCATCCGTTCACCCAAACTCGTTCACTCGAACAACTTCACCCAAGTCGCCACACAACTTCACCCGGGTCGCCCAACGTCGTCACCCAGTTTGCCCGAACAACCACACCCAGGTCGCCCGAAGACCTCACCCGACTCGCCTGAATGACCTCGCCCAGGTCGCTTGACGACCTCGCCCGATTTGCCCGAACGACCTCACCCGAGTTTTTTGCCTGACGACCTTGCCTGGGTTTTCTACTTGACAACCTCACTCGAGTTCTGCCTGAACGACTTTGCCCAAGAACAACCTCGCCCGAGTTCACCCTCACCCGAGTTTTCTACACGAGTTTCTTGCACGCGTTTTTCGCCCAAGTTTTTCACCCGACTTTTCTGAACGACTTTTCTGCACGAGTTTTCCACCCGAGTTCCACCCGTTGTGCGGGCTCATCCACGCATTGTAGAAGTCCTTGATCGAACTAGTGTTGATTGAATGATGGTCGTTTGCCTCCAAATGCCCTCCAAATATAAGGGGGGGGGGAGGGGGGGGGGGGGGGGGGGGGGTGCGGGTTATGTCACCTGACCGACCCACGCCCAATGCCCAAGCCGACTCATTCACAATGTGTTGTTTCACCCAAGAGGAGGGTCATCCCACCCAACTCATGGGACCGCCCCCTCAACTCGCCCAACACCTTATAAACTCGTTTCTTGGTCATTTCGTTTCATATTTCGCATGTTCTTCGCACGGTGGAGTCGCCCTACCCGTCGCACGGACCGCAGGTCCTAACATCCTCCCGCACTGGAAGTCATTGTCGTCCTCGACAATATCTCATCCCGACAACCATCTGTCACCAAGATCACCATACCAAGGTATACACCCATCGGTATGTCATACATCGGAAATTATCTGAATCCATGACCATTGATCATCCTGTCACAATCTCCACATGTTGCTCCCCATCGTGGAAGGTTGGTCCTTCCACCTCAATCTACATGCTTGCTGCAACATATCGTGTCGACCTCATCATGTGTAATCATCATGTGAACTGCTACCATGATACTCTAACACAATGCTAACATGTCTATGTACACTAGATCCCCTCATGACTCGAACTAGTCGGATGATTAGTCCAACTGTCACGCTCAAACCATGAGAATGCACATCCTCATGCCACCATCATTCGTTTCTCAGAACATCCCGTCACATCCTCAACTCGATCAAGAATGCATCTTCATACAAGTGTCAGGTCCATGAAGTATTCCTCATCTCATTTGCAACATGATGTCCATGATGTTTGGTACTAATGTGCTACATGAAATCAGCCACATCTACCCCAACATCATCATTCATATGTTTATCTCCTCAATATGAGGAGATCATCTCATCAAACTCTGACTCTCAATGTGCCACATCCAGGTCCATGAAGCAACCTCCATCATATATGCAATGTGCCATCCCTCAAGTCTGCCATAGAAACAAGTATATACCCGTCTCATCTATCCATGTGTTGCCCATGATCATATATCAATTAGCGCCCATATGTCAAAAGTGGTTAAGTCTCGGCTCAATCCATGCCCGAGTGTCCTACCAAGGCATCATCATCATCGTAACTCCATCACTCCAAGGTGTCTCGTATCAATCCTCCACATCAAGTCACTCTTTCAAGCCATTCCCATACATGTACTTGAAAGTATGCACCCCATCCTGCATCAAAGTCTCTGACCTTAGCTCTTTAATGCATTAGATCTTCCAAGTCCACCATATATGAAGTCCCTAAAAGTCATGACCTCATGTCATTATGAGCTCCATGAGTCATCTCCAACCAACGCTCTAGCAAGCATACAAGTCTCAGCCCAAAGTTCTCTATAAGATGCCTCAGCTCTCCATGTAGTAAGAATGCTCCATAGTCTGCTCACAATTCCATCCATGTCCATGGCTTTGTTGTACATAATTGCACAACCTCCCCATCGGCTCATAAGTAAAACATCTCCATGTCACATCAGCAAATCCACCTACACAACATCCCTACATTGGCACTCCTCATTGGATGTCCATAAGTGACACCTCTACAAGTGCTCCCGCATAATTTCCCTACATAAGACTACCATGCTCCATGTCTCCAACCTGATGTCCATGACTAAGTTGCCCATGTAGTCCAACCAAGTAGACCCATCACAACAATCAGTCATCCTCATCCAAGTCTACAATTCGGTCTAGTGAACTCGGTCACCCAACCATATCATCATCACGAGTCTCTTCCATCATAGCTCCACCACTAAAGGTTCCACCAAGACTTGCTCTTGGTCTCGGCCATGAGAAGTCCACCCAAGTATCATCAAACTCAAGTGTGTGTCTTCCTTCAATCTGTCTGTGAGTCATTCTGGACACTTAGCCAATTCTTCATGTAGCTAAAGCATGACCCAATCCTCTGCAATGATCATCATGTTCCTCCCTTGTCACGGGCCTTTGTACCTTCTACCATAAAGTTACAAACAACCCCAACAAGTCCTGCAACAGTCAACAATCCTTGCTTCTCCATACAAAATCTCATCGTAAACATCCATGGTAAGATCCTCCCTAGCCTCGGCAAACTGATTTTGCTTTTCCCTGCATATTGTCCATCTAGCAAATGCTCAAGTGAAACACAAGTATCAATACTTACTTGATCATCATGAGGCTCCTCCATGTGAGTATCCTCATCCATCCATGTCTGCAAATTGCACGATCCTGGTTCAACTTGATCAACCTCAAATTCATCCTCCATTGTTGTCACATCTGCAACATCCTTAATCATCACGGCTTCCTCTTCCTTGTTAGCACAATCTGCAACTTCATCTTGCGTCCAACCAAGTTGAAGAAGTTCATCTTCAACATTGTTTTTCAAGACTTCAAGCTTCTCTCGAATCCGGGGATTCTCTTCTTTCATCCGCTTCAACCTGTATAAGGTAAGCAAGAGCTTCCCTTCGCATTCTTCCAAACCTGCCATGTCTTGTTGTTCAGTGTGGTCCAAGCACTAAGCTTCACCTCTGCTAAACCTATTTCACCATTCACCTGAATCACCCTAATATTTCACATGTTACCTACAAAACTTGAACTCCCTTTCAAGTCTTTGGTCTTTGTAGAATCAGCTCCTTGATTCAGTACACTAGCACCAACTCCCTGACACTAGCTCTGATACCAACTGTCACGATAGTGCAGAGGGATCATCACTTCATCGTCAACCCGGTCATCGCTCTGCTCTGATACCACCTGTCACGCCCCCGCATATGTGATAGTCTTTCAACCGCTTATAGCGAGGTGTGGCACTACCAATCGTTTTCTTTTCACCAATACTTACGATTGTAGACTATGCCTAACATTCCATACTTAGTTTTATTTTTTGTTACCAACTACTATTTTTATCCTTTATACAAGTGAAAGCCCATAACATTCACATAAAAAACATTATATAAGAGAAATGCACAACAGCATAAAAGGAGGGGCAACTCCTTGCAATATGAGTCTACCCAAATCAATATCTATAATCTTCTTTTACAAGTACAAGTTAAATCTTAGGAAAACCCCAATTTACACTTAGCCAATTTTCAATGTCGGCAAACTCAGTTCTCCGGCTCATCAGCACTTCAGCATGGTCGTCGAACGACTCACCAACACTTCATTCACCTCGCCGCATGATTGTGTTGTTTGCCCAACTTGGGTGCGCTTCGTTGTAACCAAGTCACCACACACAGGCACCTCCGCACGAGTTACACCTTCGTTCACAATATCAAGACTTCACTGTTTCATCGTGCACGGCGTGCCCTAACCAAGTCGTCGGTCCGCACGATTCTTCGTTTTAGCGTGCACGGCGTGCCCTCACCCAGCCACCCGTCTGCACGTCCACCCATTCACCTAAACGCGTTCACCCAAACAACTTCATTCGAGTCCCCACATGACTTCATCCAGGTCGCCCGACGCCCTCACCCGGTTCGCTCAAACGACTTCACCCGAGTCACCCGACGACCTCACCCGGCTCGCCCGAACAACCTCGCCCGGGTCACCCGACAACCTCGCTCGAACGACCTCACCCGAGTTTTCTGCTCGACAACCTTGCTTATGTTTTCTACCCGACGACTGCGCCCAAGTTCTGCCTAAGCGACTTCGCCTGAGAACGACCTCGCCCGAGTTCGCCCTTGCACGAGTTTTCCGCACATGTTTCTTGCATGATTTTTTCGCCCGACTTTTCTGAATGACTTTTCTGCACAAGTTTTCCACCCGAGTTCCGCCCGTCGTGTGGGCTCATCCACGCACTGTAGAACTCCTTGTTCGAATTCGTGTTGATCGAATAATAGTCATTTGCCTCCAAACGCCATCCAATATATACGAGCAGGTGGCGGGTTATGTCACCGAGCCGACCCATGCCCAACGCCCAAGCCGACTCATTCACAATGTGTTGTCTCGCCCAAGAGGAGGGTCAGCCCACCAAACTCATGGGACCGCCCTCTCAACTCACCCAACACCTTATAAACTTGTTTCTTGGCTCGTTTCGTTTCATATTTTGCATGTCCTTCGCACCGTGGAGTTGCCTTGCCCGTCGCACGGACCACAGGTCCCAACATGCACCATGCCAGCGAACGCATCCATCGAGTAGAGATCAAATCAATATTATCATTATATTTTATCTCAGAAATTAATGACATTGTATCATTAAGTACCTCGTCCCCATTCACCCAGGGGTACCATGGAATCTCAATTGCTAGCGTCAGCTCATTGATGGAGAGTTTTGTCGCGGTCACAGGAACTCTAGAATCCGTGTCCAAACGAAGAAAAAGACGTTAATAAAATACTTGAAGTGATTGTTCGAAAATGGATCTAATACAAATTAAGTGATTGTTGGGAAACGGATCTAATACAAATTTTCATAAAAAATCGATAGATACTAACCAATCTTATTTTTACTCAGTTAACCTTTTTTTTATAATAAACTCCAAACTAGGGCATTGAAATTGTCCTATATTATACCTGAAAACAAGTATCTTCAAACCACTTGCAATTAGTTGACGATAAATTGGTATGACAGTTGAAACCGAATCCGCCCAAAAAAGAACATTACTGGTATGGAGTAACGTGAAACCATATTTTAGCACATCAAGTTGTGGCTATAAGAAGATTGAAAACTTAAATTTTCACAAAACATGATATTAGTAACTAGGTCTAAAGTTTGATGTACCTGCACTTGGTCCAGCTATAAGTAATGTTGGTTACATTTGCATGTATGGCTTTCTGAACTTCGGGCCTACGCGGATAAGTAGTTGTCGATGCAAGTATCATATCCTGGAATTTCTGCTTCTTCTTGCTATTTACACATCAATCATAAGTACAGTCAATCTTGAGCAATCATAATATGTAAAAGAGGGCTGTGGAGTTTAGCTGAACTTAACTTTACTGCATATTTTGGGAATACCATGAAAATTAGATGGAGAGGTTGTGGTTTAGTCGGAATTTGAAACTAGTGCTATGATAAATATGTAGGTAGTTGTAATGGGGCGGGTTTGCTGACGAGGTAGCTTCATCTATAACTCTTATAATTGGTAAATATAGAAAAAGCACGAATGATTAGGGGTTGGTTTCTGATTGCTAATGTCATTTATGTCATTTATATATATATATATATATATATGCTGCAGTTACCCTCGCAATTTTGGATGGATTATCTATGCATATGGTAGCATAGATACTGTAAATATCGATATTTCCCATTTCTGCATAAGCTAAATCTTCATTGAAATTTGAAGCGCTGCATCGGCCTTCGACCTTGATCCTTCCGCCTTCGACCTTCGGTCCTTGATCCTTGACCTTTGGTCTTCAACCATCGGTCTTCCATTTCCGCCTTCGACCTTGGGTCCTTGATCCTTGACCTTTGGTCTTCAACCATCGGTCTTCCATTTTGTTCTTGACGGCTATTTCAGTTCAAAATTACATTCTCATAGAGTTGATCTGATATCAACGCACGACTCCACGCGTACTGAAATGTTCCAATAAAATATGTTTCACTATTTATTAGGCCATTTGCAACCTGCATAAATTGAATGTGCGGGCTTCAGATTGGTTGTGTAACGAAGTTTCCATATTTTAGAATTTAGCAAGATGACTTTCTGTAGAGTTTGCAAGTTTTATATGCGAAAACTTCAGATGCTCGTCGATAGAAAATAATTTGTATGTTGGATTCCCTTTTTATGTATTTTGAATTGAGACGGATGATATTTTCCGAAAGTCACAATTGTGTGAGTTGAACTCACCATTATTCCTCTGAAATTGATAAATAATGCCTCCGACAAACTTTTGTGCTGTAAAATTTTTTAAGCCAGCTCTGGAATGTAATATCCTACAATCAATAATCATCATTAAAATAAAAAATAAACTTTTCCCTCAAAATCAAATCAACTTTAGAAATCCTTCTTGCAGCGCTGACATAGTTTGTCTTACAATCACCAAGATTATTATAGTTGTTAACAAATTTCAGGACAAGGTCTCTCCAAACTATCTTGTCATTAAAGATATGAGTCGTGCATTAATTTTTTCGCAACGCCTTGCAATTACTATCATCAAAGTTTTAATTATATCTAATCTGAAACTAACAAAGAAGTTCAGGCGCCTTAGTTAGTGGAAACTATATACCTGCATAGCTTTCCCCTGCAATGTAAAACTTTCGAAATTTATACTGAGGAAACCTGTTGAACCAGTTTACCAGGAATGCATACGATTCTTCAGCTGGAATCAAATAAAAACCCCGTTAAAAATTTAATATATCCCATCATCTAAATGAGGCTTTTTTCAAGAAAACTCAAAAAAAAATCACAAATTACCCGTATGTTTATCCCCAGTTTGAGTATAATCAGAGGTTGTATTCGTGTAGGAGAATCCGACGCCTGCGGGAGACTCCAGAACAATATTCGCAGCTGTTAGAAGCACGGACACGTTAGCAATTTAACCTGACATCATTATCTCTAAAAAGTTTGTAGTCGTACTGAGCTGGATACCATTTTCTATGGTCTTCTATGTGTATATTTCTAAATTTTATTGGTTTATGGTTTAAGAAAATATGATTTTTCGTTAAATATCTAAAGATAGAATATATGCACCCAACTCTCTAAATGTAAATTTATTTTTTCTATTTTACAAATAAAAAGATGTTACGAAACAATTTAGTATCTAGCTTTATATTTATAAATTAAATTATTACGATTATTTATTTATAAGAAATAATAGTTAAAATTTGATACTCACATTAATTGGGATAATTTTTTTCAGATTAATCGATAGAACTTTATTTAATGTGATTTATT
>APFE031433680.1:164378-198747 GCA_000404065.3 Pinus taeda
AAGTAAATAGTAAGTTATTCAAGTTATTAAAACTAAATATTTAGAGTAGTTAGTTATAAAAATATTAGGGTAATAGTAAGTTATAATATTATTTACATTTGTAATATTAAAAATAAATTAACAAATTAAATTTTAATTCAATCGTTGTTTATAAAAGCTAGTTAAATATAATATTAGAGTAAATTAAGGGCTAGATAGAAAATTTTTAATATTTAAAAATTAAAGGTTAAAATAAACAAAGATTAATTTTCAGCTTATTTTCTTTAAAAAAAAAGGGGGGCAACTACAAAAACTTAGACTAAAAAACCTCAAGGAACAAGGCCCCAAAAAACAGGAAACCAGGGGAAAAAAATCCTAAAAGACAACCGGAAAACCAAAACAAAGGGAAGGGAAGGCAGGAAGACCATGACTAGGAGGAGAGGGCTGGGACCCAACAACTACTGATCTTCTAGCCATCCTCTCTATTGAGATTGTTTGGCATTTTTTCGATCTCAAGTGCTTCCCTAAATTTTCGGTGATGGAACTGGGACACTCTAGCAATCACACTAGCCTCCTCGATGCAGACGTGATGATTGGTTTTCTCCACAAGCTCTGCTAAAGTAGAAGACTTGGCTCTTCTATGCTTAAGATCAGCTGCGTGCTCACTAATCCTTTGATTAATGGATCGTCCAGTCTCACCAATATAGGGAGTCCCACATGAATAAAGAATAATATAAACCCCTTTCATGTCCTTGGGGTCGATAGGATCTTTCACCAATCTGAGGGACCTACGAATGGTATTGAGAGGTCTAAATGTTGAGGGGACATTATGATTCTTAAGAATCCTCGCAATCCTATCCGTAGTCCCCTGAACACATGGAAGATGGACCCCGGGAATCCTCTCCCTCTTATCACTTTTAGCTACCGAATTCTTAGTTGCTCTGAGCAAAGCCCTCTGACCCAAGAGTCTACTATAACCATTCTCAACAAAGACATTAACGAGATGGGATTTCTCCTCCTCGAAGCTATTATCATCAGAGATCCTTAGGGCACGAGTAGCAAGGGTGTTGAGAACCCCTAACTTCTGAGTCGGGAAATGGTGGGAACTAGCATGAAGATATTGCTCCGTATGAGTTTTCTTACGAAACACTCGGTGGGAGAGGGAACCATCACTATTCTTAGAGATAAGAATATCAAGGAAAGGGAGGCGTCCATCGACTTCTTGCTCCTTCATGAACTTAATGGCCGAGGATTGATTATTGAGATGATCAAAGAAGAGGTCCAACTCCTCTTGGCCATGAGACCAGGTGACATTAGTGTCATCTACATATCTTTTCCAAATCTTAGGCAGGAGGCAAGTAGAGTTAAGAGCCTTGGATTCAAAATCCTCCATAAAAAGATTCACAACAATAGGGGAAAGGGGTGAGCCCATGGCAACACCACAAGTTTGCTCAAAGAACTCACCTTCAAAATAGAAAAAGGTTGAAGTGAGGCAGATCTCAACTAACTGAGTGGTATTAGGATTGGTTTGACGGTTGATTACCTCCATGGCATCATTTATAGGGATGCAAGTGTACAGGGAAACCACATCAAAACTGACCAGAATGTCTCGAGAGTCCAACTTAATGTCCTTGAGCTCCTCTATAAAAGAGGTCGAGTCTTTAACGAAGGACCCTATACGACCAAGCAAGGGTTTAAGCTTCAAGGCAAGGAACTTTGCGAAAAGATAGGTAGGACCTCCAATGAGAATGAGTTTTGAGTTTTACATTTTATTTTTTCAAAAAGATATCTCTTTTCTATGAATTTGTGGAGGATGTATAATATTTATTAAAAGTTTGTATATTTAAAAGTAGTTGAGTAATTTTAATAATTATTTTTTATTTTTTATTTAAGATGTAATGTAGATATTTATATGTTAGTATATTAATTAATTGGCTAAGAACAATTTAGTCCATCTAACACATTGTTTTTATTAAATTATATTTCTATCAATAACTAAACATCATATAATAATATGATATTAATAAAATTATGTATTATAACAATATTAGTATTTAATAAGATTTATATTTAAAATATTTTGCTAACAATAAGATTTGTATTAAAATATAATAACATAATCTAATACATTAGTTTATATAAATCAAGATTCAAATAATTATTAGAGGACAAATTATTTCTATATTCAAAATCTAAAAAGAACTATAAGTAAATTAAAATAAGACTTATTAACTAAGTAAAATAAGACTTATTAACTAAGTGTGAAAAAAACATATCCTTCTAATGGCATCGAATAAATTCAAATTAAGGTTCCAATTAAAAATTAAAAAGTAAAAGTAAAATATTTTGACTAGGCGGCTCCTCAATCTTAAATGTAGATTTAAAAATGCAGACTGTGGAATTTCCGATCTCTCAATCCCAAATTTCTTCTATTAAATTAGTACAATTAATGATGATATTTTTTTTGTGTTATTATTTGTATCTTTTTATTTTTCTTATTTTTCTTAAAACTAAATGTATTGAAAATTAGGTTTCACGGTTCCATAAATTATCTAAATTTTATATTATATATATAAATAACATATCATAATTAAGTTGTTAAAAGTGTAATAGAGATTTAATCATCATTAACTAATATCTTTGAATGCAACCTTTTTATGTGTGTGGTTTTATTAGTTATAAATTAATGGACCATGTTTAGAAAATATGGTTGAAAAATAGAGATAATATTGCAACATTCAGAAAATGAGTCAATTTTAGTTTATGCAAATTGAATTACCTTTTATCAATCTATAACTAAAACCAAAAGTAACCAACTCATTCGTCACCTAAAAGAAAAAAGACAATATCCTTGTTTTTTTTTAATTTACAGGCATGCACATGGGTTATTAGTAATGAGAAAGCATTTCATTTAGACAATATCATTGTTATGCAAGAATCCCTTACAGGACATGTTTCAAAAGAATGTAATTAGAATTAAAACATGCTTTTAAAGACAAAGTATCCATTTTTCTCTCTTAAGCATGGTTAAATTTCCTAATGGAACTTGAAATACCATTGAAGGGTCATATACCCCATAAAGGGAGTGTATGTTATGATTGATCCCTTCCTCATAACACATATGGCCTAGAGGGTTCAATGTCCTATGTAAGTCGCTTTTCCTCCTTTTAAACCATGATTTTGACTCGTAGGCCATTATTTTCATCCAAACTTAACCAATAGCGATGATATCCCACTTAGAGGCCAAAGATCCGATAGAAAGGTACTATGTGGTGTTTTCATGCATCTTTCACCATGTTAATCTCTTGAAGATTTATTATTTTCCCAAGGTTCTTGTTATACTTTCCTAATTATTGTCAAGATGCAAAGTCCCATCAATTTACTGAAAAACATCACAATGTGCCCTATTAAACCACTCATGGATGAAACATGCCCAAGAGATGTGGCATAAATTTTCTTTCATGGAAATTTAGATCAATAAGTATAATCTAGTAGCAATCTCATTTTTTAATCCTATGACCTTGGCTAGACCTCTAGACCCATTATTGGTGAAAAATAAACTAGTCATGACACCTAAAATAAGGAATTTGTTGATAAAACTTATACACAATAACACTAGAGATGCTTCCATTTCTTGTGAATAACCTTCCAAGATAGGTGTTGTTGAAAGTAAAGTACTTCCAGTTAGATCAAATAAATTAGTGGAGCTTAGGGTCAAAGTTCCCTAAGTCTATGAAGTTTTTACTAAATTTCTAAAGTCCCAAAAATAGTTATGGTTGTTAGCCCTTCTAAGGCCTAAACATCATATAAATACTAGATTATTTAGAGAATAAATGCTCCATAATTCTAAAATATTACTTATAAATATTGTGAGTGTATACCTTCCAATATTTTCCCTTTTTTTCCCTTATTCTAAGTCATTAACTCTTTCATCTCATTTTTTCCATAAAATAAATACATTAAGGTCATCCCTGGGCTAATTTATTCTCATTATGCAAGGTATTTGTATCTTTAGTTCATGGTGGCCACATGCCAACATATAAAAGGAAAAACAATCTTTAATTTATTTTGTTCATTTCATTCATAGGAGTCACATGATACCTTGGGGAAAGCATTATTTCTTACGTTCGATAGCTTTTATTTAGGAATTATTATCCTTATTTTTTATACACTCTATTGAAAATTCCCAAAGGGCACTTAATTAAATGTGGTTTCAAATTTTATGCTATAGGGAGAAGCATTAATAATGTTATTTTCCTCTCAATATTGTATTCTTCTTTACTTACTTATCCTATAGAGGTGTGATAAGTTAAGTTAAGAAATAGACAATTTTATCTCCTCAGTTTATGGTTTCAAAGTTACCAAGTTCTTTCATAGGAAAAATTGCATTTGAATTAGAATATATGTATTAATGAAAGAATCATATTTTTTATATTAAATATTTTAGAGTTTGGATTATTAATACCAATTTTATAAAATAACAAATTAACATTAATCATTCCCAAAGAGAGGAGTATGATATCTATAAAAATTAATTGTGTTTTCATTATTCTTGTCAAACACTACTCTAGGGGTTAAGATTTTTTAGTGGGAAAAATATGTCAATATGTTCACCCTTTTTCTTTTGTTGTTCCCTTACGTAAGATCCCAAACAAAAAAAATTTTAATAGATATTGAAGATGTAAATGTTCTACTTAGATATGCTTGCAATCGAACATCGAACATAAGAGATCTGAAAAGAAAGAAGCCACTTATTCTATTAATAATAAGAAAATATTACATGCCAATGTGATTGACCATGAAGCCCTAACTAATGGCATGAACAACTATTCATAAAAAATTCCAAGACACTGAACCCTAATAGTGGACCCTAGATGGATCCACCAAGCAAATTCTCCACAGGGTTTTCATCCTGGGATCCAATTAGAACTGGCCAAGCTGAGTTCTCAATAATACATAATAAGATTAATAAACTCACCATTATCCCACTGTCTATCTCCTCTCCCATTTTATAGACTTGATGGACTCTCTAGAAAATTTATTTTATTGCTTTTCCCTTGAAAAATGAAGGAAAATACCATGGGTTGATACCATGAGCTAATACCAAAATAAATACCATGGGGATATTTTATCCACTTTGACCATATCAAGAATAAGGAATACTACAAATCCTCCCACCTAAAGATTGCTTGCCCTCAAGAAATCCACTTCTACCCAAAACAAAAGCATATGTATAATGATACTTGGTTCCCATTTAACCCAGTTTTTTATTCCATGCCTCCACGCCAAATGATCCTAAATGGACCCTTTGATACCTGGATCCCAAACAATCCTCTGACCAATCCTACCCTCAATAGTTTCACCTAGATCCCAATGCCACCTAAGTCCTATGACCTGTGGGTTATTATACTATATAATCCCTCCATCATTTCCCATGCCTAAGGATCGAAGCTACAATATGCCCTTGGCTAACGGTATACTTGTAGGAATCATCCCATTGATAGCGTTCCAACTCATAATCTCTCACCAATCCATCTCGTGGGAAGGATCTAATGCATTAATGTCTACATATGGAATAATTCCACTATTTTGATGTTGCCTAATGCTTAAATCATGCTTCTCCACTCGGTCAGTCAACATGATCCATTTGGAGAAATCTACCCTCTTCTCCTCAATGTATAAAGGTGGGTTGGTAGTGATGCAAGCCTTATATATGTACTGATATATAGGGTTGCTATGGAATTCTCAACTGTACTCCTCTTTCTTCCTTGTGAGGGACTTTAGTCTCTCCTTCACACTAGACAACTTGGTCATTGATTCGACACTTACCCTTATGAGCTCCTGAATTTTCCTACTCTCTTATAAGACAGTGTCTTGGACTATCTAGACTCTCTGCTTCAACATCATAAGATTTGTCCTAAAATGCATGATCTCTTCTCAAAATTCCTCTACTAGAAGTTCTAGTGCCCTATCAAATGCCTATGTATTTTTTTGCATCAGATGCTCAATTATCATAGCTCCAGCTAGAACCTTTGCCCGATTCTCAAAAAATGGATCATTTTTCATACTATATTTTTCATGTTGTTCATCATGATCATGCTCATTATGTTAGTTTACTACTACTGGCTTCTATTTTGAGTCTCCTTGAATGTCTTCTTCCCGCCCTTCTTCACGTGTGGGGACAATCTGTTTTTCACCATCTCTGGTTGTCAAACATGGATGTACTAATGGAATGTTACTTACACAAGATTACCCATAATATTTATGGATTTCCTCCTGGATATATATGGATTCAACTATAAAAGAGTCTACCACATCATCAAGAGGAATTACCTCCTTCCTTTCCCCATATACTTTGTCAAGCTGCCTGACTATCATCGGCTTGTGCTGCAAGCCTCCTTGAAAAACATTTTGTTGTTGCTCACCATATGTGCTTGTCTTCTCAGATACTTGGTTGGTGCTCTCCTGAAAACCAATGAACCTAACTATAGATGAATCCCCATGATTTTAAGGAGTATCCAACTCGTATTCCCTTGTTTCCTCATCACCTAGACATGAATGGTTAGGTGCCCAAGGTCCCTTATAGATAAAACATAATCCTTTCCTTCTTAGTTAATTATTGTTGTAAGTTTTACTACCTTTTTTCTTGCTTCCTACACCAATCCATTTAATCTCCTTCCTATAAAACACTCTTCTGAGCAATTTTATGGTTTTCATGACCAACTTCTTGACTAGATCATAGGAAGTTGGTGATGAAATTAGCTCCTTTCTCCAAATGGTCAACAATTTGGATATTAGTATCATGCAGATGTCATCATATCCTTCTAGAAAGAAGCACATAATATTTTTCATTCTTATTTTGACACTGTCTGGATGAGATGATGTAATGTTGGTGTAAAAGTTATAGAACACTTGAAATATCAAGTCCTCACATTCCAAATTCAGCATGAATATTTCAAAGTTGAACTCTGCCATGAGTTATAAGATTTTTGTGTTGCTTCTGAAAGGTAGGATGCATCATGTTTATCAATCCTTAAAGGGCTTCCAATCACTTGTAATCTCTCCCTCACGAGATCATTATTTTAAGTCAATAGTGGCGATGTTAAAGTTATGATCCTGCTGAGACAAGAAGCAACTGTAAGCATGACCTCTTCACAAGGATTCTCAAAGAGTCTGGGTTGTATTAATGCAAGCATGGATGACTTGAGAGCACAACTAAGTTTCTTCCATTATGGTTTCCCCATCATGGACAAACATATGGCTAATTCTTCCAACTTATGAAGATCTATGTCTGACTTTGTTTGTTGCAATTCAAATCCAAGTGTGTAGAGATTAGCCCCTCTAATTTGTACTTCACTTCCCATGGGTGATTTTGTTGCATAATGGCATAGATCCTTTTTGATAAAGGCATGCTATTATAATCTAAAGTGGTATTGCTGAGAAAACTCCCCCCCCCCCCTTGTTTCTTTTATTTCATCTATAATCTTGCTAGAATTTTATGGGTGTTTTCTAGGGAAGGTCCCATCTCCTCTCATACCAAAGCATTAATTCTTCAACATATTTGGCCCTGAAGATAAGATAGGTACAAACTTGATCGATAATATCTAGATTTAAAATGATTGTCCCACCTAAAATATGTTCATATTCCAATGCTAGTTCACTCCACCATACAACTATGATTGCCAAGTCAAAACTTAGTGTTTGAAAATTAACCTTGAAATCCAAGATGTAAAATATTTGGACGTAATCCTTGTGGAAAGTCTTGAATGGTAGATCTGCCACTTGATATAAATGAATCCTGAAGTAAGTCCAATGTTTCCCACGTTAACCTTTATAAATGATGCTAGTATCTCCATTATGTCCTCACATAATGCTACTACTCTAATCCCTAAGAATTCAATGAACCTTGTGCCCAAAAAAATTTAAAGATTATGGACCACCTTCATTTGAAACACCCATAACTTTATACAAATAATGGATTATTCACAAATCATTAAATAATAGAGCTTAAACATTTGCAACATATATGCATGGACATACCTATCAAGTTTTAACATTTGCAACATACCCACACCAACATCGGCTAATAGTTTTAAATTAATAGCATAACCATTTAATATATAAAAATAATTTGGCCTCTTGCAACCTTTAACATGTTGTGAGTCTTACCCATTTGAATAACGTTGTCACTAAAAAATAATAATAATTGTCCCTTATCTTGAGAAAGTGACTTCAACATTCACATCCTCTTGAGGTTAATATATCATTGTTCCCTAGTAACTATGTGGCAGTGTTCACACATTGGCTCAAGTGATGGGAAGCTATGGATGTGCATGAATTTCCCTCTGGTAGCCTTGGTTTACTTCCTCTAGATGGTATTTGGGCCTCTGTTGAAAGTATTAGCAGCTCTAATGTATTTGTATCCTCTCTTTAATGCATGTTAGTTTCGACCTATGCACTAGGCAACTGATCTGTGAAATAAGGGTGTTGTTAGCTCAACATTTGTTTTTCCGTCTGATATGGTTTATGGATTCCAACCTATGACAAGAAAATTTAGAAACCCTTGATTGACATGGTGTTGGGCATGGACCATGTTCATGTGGCTTCTATGACTACTGCATGCTTCTTGGGGATATATGGCCTACCAGCCTTTAATCTCTGAATAGGCTCACACTCCCTGGAAATGCCTAAATATGACTTTTCGGCCTCCTAGTGCTATGATGGTGGTAACTCCCTTTCGTCAATGATCCAACTCTCCTTTTTCCAATGCTCCTTGTAGTTTTAATGTGGGTAAACTTTTGAAATTATGTGCACAACCACTTGACTTGGTATCAATGCAATTGATCCTCAATTGGCCTTGTAATGATGCTTTTGGCCTATCATCTCACTATACCATGGGAATGGCACAAACCAAACTCGTGCTTCGACCTAGCGATATGTTAGTCCAAGCTTCTGCGCCTTCATTTGAAATGTGACGATGTAGCGATGTGAATAACTTGTAATATGTGCTAGATTTAAACATTGGTTAGTTTTTATACCTTTGACCCGTCATCTAGAATCTCATGTGATTTAAATTTAGAAATTGGACGAAGATCACTCCCAAAGGTTTTAAAATTGTGTTTGCAATCCCGTTGATTTAAATATTGATCAACCGTTATTCCCCTAGCTTCATTGCAAGATCCCGTACTACCCACTTAGGAGTTTTCACAACTAAATCAGATCTCCAAGTATGGCCTCATGATCTGGAACAACTATGTGGTGGAATTACAACACTCAAATATGATAATTTTGATTGATTGGTCTCTTAGCCCTCCTACACGAGCGAATACTTCCACTTGTTTTGCTATCTATACCTCAAATGATTGTGAGAGAACTTGATTTATAAATAAGCCTCCAATACTTACACGCCCCCTCAAACATTGTTGTGATGCTTCTTGGATGCAAACAATGGTCCTAAAACAATGATGTGATAACCAATCGTTGCAGAAAAGCTTGGATTCTTAATTCAATGTCCATAACAACCAATATTTACCCTTAGCAATATATTAATGAAATTGCATCTCCACATATCTAGGGCTAAAATTTTGCTTAAGATTTAGATCTTGGCCTCTTAAACTTGAATGGACATATATGACACAGGAGAACCCAATCCAATCTGAAAACCTTCAATAAATAATTTGGTAAAGGTAATGTTTTCCCTTCTTCTACAACGTAAGAAATTTCTCTTTCAATCAACTCAAAAATAAAGCTAACTAGGGTGATACCAAATACCACCGAAGATGGATATGCAAGCTAGAGTGAGAATAATTCCACTAAACTTCTCTGCATGAAACCCTCGGGCTAGCAGGATGCACAACTCTGATACCATTATGAGATCCCAAACAACACAAATTTTAATAGATATGCTTGCAATCGAACACCTAACACAAAGGATATGAAAAGCAAGAATCCATTTATTCTATTAATAATACAAAAATGTTACATTCCAATGTGATTGACCATGAATCCCTTACTGATGGCATGCACGACTGTTCATCTACTTGAAATTCCAGGACACTGAAGCCCAATAGTGGACACTAGATGGACCCACCAAGAAACATCTCTACGAGGTTTTCGTCCTAAGATCCAATTAGAACTAGCCAAGTTGAGTTCTCAATAGAACAGAATAATATTGATAAACTCACCATGATCCCACTATCTAGCTCATATCCCATTTTATAGGGTTGATGGACTCTCTAGTGAAGGCAAATACCATGGGTCAATACCATAGGGTAATACCACAGTAAATACCATGGGCAAATTCTGTCCACTCTGACCATATCAAGAAAATGGAATATTACACCTTATTACATCTTAATTGAATTAAGGACCAACCTTTCTTACCAATTTTAATTTTGCTTGTTTTATTTACTTACTATATTTAGTGTTATTTATATATTTGCATAGAATTGCCTTGGAAAGTTATATTTTCAAGGATAAAATGAGGAGAAAAATAATGTTATAGACTTCTTAGGATTCTAACATCTTTGTTGGCTTTATCAGATCTTGTCTCCTCTCCTCTATTCAAATACATTTGGTCCCCTTTATCATTATTTTGGTATCTCGTTTAACTATAGCTTCATTAGTTTTTGTTCATTTACATTTTGGAATATTTTTTTAGTGAGAAAATTGAGAATTAAATAAAGTATCACTTAAAATAAATCAAAAATCAAGATGAAAATTAATAGATATTAGTGGTTATCTACTTTCATTTAACCTTTTCCTATTTTCTCTTTGTTAACTTCATTTTCAATTACCCAGTTTCCTTTCTTTCCATCTTTTTGCTCTCTTAGGATTTTGGTTGAATTTTTCCTTAGGCCCTTCGGCCAAAGGATATTTCATCTATATTCCAATAGATTTTTCCTTAATACATGCTAAAATTTGAAGATCCTTATCCAAACTAACATCTTGAATATTGATCAAAATATTCTAGTCAGTCTCCCACCAAGGGATTCCTTATTTAGCTAAATTATAGACAAGAATTTCCTCTAGTGTTGTTTACTAAAATTGTGTGTGTGTCTATATATATATATATATATATAGATAATGTCCTCTCCTTTCTCCATGAGCCAAGTGTGTCTAAGATGTTTTCTAGCTCCACCTTCGAACTTAATAGATATATCTATTGTGAACCATCTAATTCATGTAATTGTGTCCCTTCCTTTATGCAAGTGGAGATGTAACTTCTTAACCATGAAACAAAATGACTTAATTTGTCGAACATGCAACAAAATCATATCCTACATGAAGATTTATTTTCAATACTAAGATATGATCTTAAAAGCAACACGGCCCTCCTAGGAGAGCCCCATTATTTCCCTCAAACTATGATTCACTCTATGACCTCTTTAGCTAGTAATAATGATTGCATCCATGCACATTATGTGCCTCCCTTTCAAAGAAAATCATCACACACTTCTTTATCTTCCCCAAATTTCATCCTTATATATAAGGTTGTTCCTTCAAATAATCAACCCACTTATCCTAAGTTATTTAATGTTGTCAATATCACAAGATTTTCACTCACACAACTAATGATTATTTGACTCTTTAGGAGCACATGGATTAATCCTCCCAATATTAACCCTTATTCTCTTGGAAAAGAAACCTTAGCCTCAACATAAACATATATCCTAAGTTTTAGTTTTACTATTATAAAGTTAACAAACAATTTGTACAAGATTTTCATGCTTTGAAGAGAAAGGTGTAACACCCTCCTCCCACATCTACCCAAGCTAACCATTCCATCGGGGTAAACATTTGATGAAGAGTTACTATGATGTGATTCAACTCCATATGTGTAGTTAATGAAGTGGTATCGACAACAAAAAACCAAAATAACCTTCCTTAGAAGCTACAGAACCCCCATGGGCTAACCAACCACTCCATCTACCAAACCCCTTAGCTAACCTACCTTCTAATTGAACTAGACTCCTAGTCACAACCATCACAAGCCCTCCATGTGATTGAGACCCTCCAATCACTGCCATAACAAGGAATCCATGATTGTATCCTTTTTTAAGATGTTTTGTGCCAGCAACCCCAGATTCTAAGTCACTTTTTTAGGGCTAGGACTTAGGCATCTGCCCAAAACTTGATCTAACTCTCATAAATGATAAATAACAAGATGAAAAGGCCTCTAATTGAAAACTTAAACACAAACATGTCCTGACAAAGCCTATCCATAACATACATTTCTTCAAACACATCACGAACATGTAATCTACAGGTCATAACAACAAATCTGAACATAGGCACCTCATACTTATATGAGATTCTTCAAGAAGGTTTGAATCTCTCTCACAATAGTTTCATTATCATCAATTAGATCATAAATTAATTAAAATTTCATTTACTAATCAAAATTTGATGCGAGACATAACCCAAGTGTCATAAACCATGTTTATAACCAGCATATAACTAACATAATAAGAGTGATAAGACAACCATTAAAGCCACATATTAACAAGTACATTTACACATGGAACACAAGAGAAGAAGATATCTTATTAACATATGCAAAAGCCAACCAAGACATGTGATGAGGCTCATCAATGGGTAAATTATATGGACCTTAATGCACCTCCAACTTACTAAAATCAACTTTTCTCATAGTTCTTTACATGTTTTAATTATATTTTTCTTAATGAGAAACGTAAAGATGAGATGTCATGTCTAGTGGTCTAGTGTGCATTGATTGTAAGTTTTGGAGAAAATTTTTGCTAATTAAAGTGTAGGCACTCAAATGAGACAGGCAAGAGGGATTCTAGGATACAGGATCTCCCTCCTTAACTCTTTACTCACTCAAAGATTCCTCAATCAAATATCTTCAGATCGGAGTTGCAAGCATTCGAGTCATGGGGATCATTGGCATCCAAGCCAGTGATAGTTGAAGACTAGTTGATCTCGAGATTAGGAGCCAAGCGTCCCTAAATTTAAGAATTTATTGGTAACTTCAGTTGTATAAATAAAGAGGCCTAGAGCCTCATTAGGATTCAGATTTTTTGTTTGAGATAGCTAAGAAACATTTTCAAGTTGAAGCATTGTAGCAGAGCACTTTTGTGTATTTTTAATATTTTAATGAAAATGAGAAGCATTCCCTTGATCCAGCACTGTGATGACTTAGAGGGATGAAGATCTTGGTTTAGGGACCAATCCTAGTAGCAGAGATTCCTCTTTTTGTAGGTGTATGCTTAGACTATACTCATAGTTAGCTGCTGAACTGATTTTGGTGTTGTTAATTTGCAAGCATTGGTAGGGTTAATTAGTTTGCTTCCATTTGTGAATAGTTCTAATAGTAGCATCGTAGTGAGAAGAAGATATTCTATAAAGAATGTCAGCAATTGGTTTCCACCTCATTTCTCCCTTTCAGGGATCATCATTTGAGGAACACTTCCCATTCATCCAAAAAAAAAAAAAAAAAACTTTCTTTTCTGCATAATCTAGTGCTTCTTGATAATTAGGTCATTATCTTTTAGTTTTGTATGACAAGTTTCAATTGGAATTTATGATCTTTTAGGTTTTTTACTGATTTCCTGGTGCTTTTGTGTTGATTTCAAGTACTTCCATTCATGAACCTATCAAATAAATGGTAACAACTCTATTTTATTCTATTGAATAAAGCCTTCATGTTTATAGATGAATTTATGCATAAATGAAAACAATGATGTGTGTTGTTTTAGGAGCTTCTACATTGCATGAAGAAATCATCTCACTAGCATCATCCAAGCCATATCCATGCACTTTTCCAAAAGCCACTAAGGTCTCAATTCAAATTCTTGTTTTATAAGGAAAAATTGCCATTTCCATTGAGCAAATCCAACCATATTAATTCCTTTTTCTTGAGTTCTAAGTAGTGTCTACCACTTCCATGCCTTATTCCCTCCTTATTCACATTTCTCAAGCTACATTCCACCTTCTAGACCACTTCCTAATATTTTGGCATGTTCCTATAGTAAAACAAGGGATCCTATAGGAGAACTAGTACATGTTGTAGACATCCTATAACAGCTTATTTTGAGCCCAAATTGAGAAAAATTATCATTTAAGCCAGGATTAGGCCCTTTCTTGAACTCCAAACCATCAAAACCATTGTACCTCTTTTCCTCCACACCTGTCTTCCTTGCCAAAGAATAAGGAAAGATTAGCATTTACATTTATAAAGAAAAACAATTAAAAAAAAAAAAATCTTTTACATTTACACATGCACATAGAAGTTAGTACTCTCTAGATCAGATATCATGCTTCGATTAGTTAAAACCTCACATGTGACAAGTAGGGCTAAAGTAGGGTTCTTTTGCAAGCAAATTGTGTTAACAAGTAGATAGAGGATTTCATGTTACTTTGGAATCATTTTTTTAGTATTTCATTCTTGCAATTAGGCACCATTTATTTTCTCTCATCTAGGGTAAATTTCCCCTATCCAGTTGGTAATCAAATTTCTTATAGTCAATAGAAGGTTTGTTTGAGAAACCCTAGTGGTCTATCGCCCCAGCTAAGCAATGACAAGAGTAGACCAATTACATCTATTTGTGTATACAACACTGTCACCTCCAAGTTTGTACAAACCGTGGGTTGATGAAGTAAAGTCGGTAGCCCCAGGAGCTGCAGCATCCTTGCTTCAATACTGGTGCTCATCACTTTTTGGCTTCGTTGTCAAGCAGGTGTTTGAGTAGATATGATTTATTCTTTCTTTCTTCCTTTTCTTATCTCTTCCATTATACAATTAGTTCCATTCAGTAAATAGTTGCAATTTAGTTCTATTTTCTTTCCATTCTACAAGAAGTTTAAAACTAAAAAAAGAAACACTCATTTCATGCCTCGTAGGAATAGAGACAACTTAGGAAAATTTCTTTCAAATACCCCCACCACTTCAAACAACCAAACTTCCCTCTTATTCGATGGTTGTGAGATAGAGGACCCCTTAGGAAAACAACCAGAGATTTTTAAAGAGCCTATATGGGAAGAAGAAGAAATCATTCCACCAACTGACACAATGGCTAAAAATAGAAATGAAAGGGGAGACAGAGAAAGAGTTAAGGGTTATTTTGCCATCATAGAAACTAATATGGATGGTAAGATGAAAAACATAAGCCCCTTTTCTCTTCGTCACTTCCATGGCCTGACCTCAGAAGATCCAGATACTTATTTGTTTGATTTTGATGTCATATACATAAATTATGATTACACCTCTCATGATCAGAAGTTGAAATTATTCCCATCCACTCTCAAGGATGCAGCCCTACACTAGCTCATGGGTTTACCTAGGGATAGTATCACCACATGGGCTCAGATGCAACAAGCCTTCAACAACAATTATAGGGACTACTGCAGGTCCAAAGATACCAAAGAGGAAATTTTTAGAATAACCTTGGGACATGATGAAACTTAAGAGGATTATGAGGAAGGATTCCAACTCAGCTATAAAAGGGCCACGTGCACCCTTAATATTGAATCACTTAAGTTAGTCCTTCTCAAGGGGATCAGGGAAGATATCCTAGAAACTCTAAACTTGTTTTCAGGAGGGGACATCTACCAACTACCCTATGATGATATCAAGACATTTTTCAAGAATAATTCTAGGACAACTAGAAAGAAGGGTAGGGCTAGTGAAGCAGTGTCCAGTTCATCCTCTTCCAATACATCCATAAAAAGTGAAATTGGGAACATGTTTTGGAAGCCTTTAAGAGTGAAATGTTGCAAACCCTTTCTTTGTAAATGGACATTATGCAGATCAAAAGGAAGCAGGTGGAGGTAGAGAGAGCATTATCCATCTTCTACCCTAGATGCACATGGAGGCACGCCTGGAATGAATGTCCATTAAACCTTATAGAAATCTACTCGGTTTGTGACAAAAATATCTCCACAGATAAGTTCCCTTTTCTGTCTGGATTAAAAGTTGTGTTTCAGAGAACCAAAGGGGTGACTGAACAAATCTTCTACAAAAATCAAAGGAGGTCTCATGGACCTCAACCATACCAGCAGGGCATGCAAGGGTCATCCTACTCATATTACAACCCTAATCAAAACAAACCCATTCCCCCTTGGTGCGCCCTGCTCATCCTTCCTTGTCTACACCCTCTCCCTAGTCTTTTGCACCTCAATACCATTCTCAATCAGCCAACCAACCATTTCAGCCATATACTCCTCCACAACCTCAGTGGAATGCACCACTCTAGGGGTGGAGGACCCCATACAACCAAGATCCATCTCTAGTTCCTTCACTTCCATCTCAACCACAACTCCTACAGCCTACTCCACCTAAACAACCTCAAATTCCCACCCAACCAATTAACCCAAACCTGAACAACAGATACGTTGAGCAGGTCTACAATGGAGAAACATCCTACCTTGCCTATGTTGTGGAAATTCATGAAATTAACCTTAGGTTTGGGAAATTTCTTCCGGATAACCAACCTCCATCTCCACTTAGGGAGCATGAGGAGGAAAAAGAGGAAAGTGTACCTAGATTAAATCCACCCCCTTTCCTGAAAGGTTAACCCATCCTATCTAACACACCCCAGAAGAGACTGAACTTCTGGGCAAGTTGAAAAATCTATGTGTCAAAATCTCGCTTCTCCAAGCTATCAAAGATTTCCCCATCTATAACAAGTTGATCAAAAAGAAGTGTTTCAAACATCCAGGAAGGCAAAAGAAAGACATCCCTAGCATTAATGTTAATGGATAGTTGTTTGACTTAATGTTGGGGCAGTTAATTTTCCCAAAGCATATAGATCCTTGAAGTCCTATAGTAGATGTACACAATGATGGCGCCATTGTTCCCCATGCCTTAATTGGCCTTGGGGCTTCCATAAATGTGATAATTAAGGACACTATGCTCAAGCTGAATCTCCAAGGATCATTAAGGAAGACCACAACAGTATTCCAACATACAGACCGATCCAATGTAGCTCCTGAGGGAATTGTTGAGGATGTGTTGGTCTCCTCTGATTCCTAGGAATACCATGTTGAATTCTTAGTTATCCAGCCTAAGACAAAATTCAATGGTTATTCTCTCATCCTTGGGAGGCCTTGGTTAGCCACTGTCGATGGCTACAAAAGCTATGTGGATGGAAATATGACCATCAAAAATGGGAATCTACCAAAACAATTGGTCTTGTACCCTCCTACTCAACCATCCCTAGAGCATGAGTTACCTTTATGTCTAGAAGAGGAGGAATAAGATTAAGTCTACTCTTTGCCAATCTATGCCCTAGAAACTACCATATGAGGGGGATAACCTGATGAAGATGACCTGATTGAGCACATCCTCCAAAATCAATATCCCAACGCCATGTATCTGGAGGAAGTAGTAAGGGAAGCCAAATATGACCCTTAGATTGATCTATGCTCAGCTAACTCAAACCTATTCATGTCAAGACGATAGGATTTGTCTTGAAAGAGCATTGAAAATCAACGCCTCTCTCTCTCTGTACACCAAGAAGATGAGTTATGTAACATGCTAAGAAAGCATTTGGATGCCTTTGCTTGAAATTACAACTAGATCAATTGGACTTCCATGCAACACCCAACCGTAAAGTAGGTTGAAACAAATCTTTTTTTCATCTAGTAACCACCATGCCATATTCCAAGCATGAATGTGGGACTCAAAATAAAACCCACCAGGGTTTCCTTAGCCTTTATTGTATATCCACTTAATAGTGGTAAAGGATTCCTAGGCTCAAAACCCTCATCTATACAACCAGGCTTTATGATAATCCCACCAAGGGATTCCTAGGCCCAAACAGGAAACATACACTACTAGGCTTTACCACAATCCCACCATATACCGGTTTAAGGATCACTGGGCCTATACAAGCATGGGATCTCTTGGATCTCTCCACCTAAACCATGAGGAATTTTTTTGTCTCCACCGGGCTCTAAGATTTACTATGTATCCTGTTATTATCATTCAAGGGATTCCTAGGCCCAATGAGGAATTTTTCCATCTCCAGCCTCTAAGCTTTACCATGTATCCTTCCATTATTGGTTTAGGGATTATTAGGCCTGATGAGGGTATTCACAACCAGGCTTTACCATGTATCCTACCATTCCTGATCAAGGGATTCCTAGGCCTTGTGATTTTTCCTAAGACCACCCCACTCAGTTTCGTAACCATCCAGCAATCTAGTTCAACTAAGTAAAAGAACATGCCATCACACCATGGCTATTCATAAAAGGCAAGGCAAGGCTGAAAACCATTGTCACACCGGGGAAAACCCACGCCAATGACAATAAGAGAACCAAGTAAACACATGCATGTACCATGCATGCTAAAACTAGCAAGGAAATCATACATGAAACTCGATACGTACAAGTAATCCTATTTTATTTTCTTGATCCCACTCTTCCTTTCTTGGTATTTTCTTCCCTTTGATTTATTGTCCATCCTTTGCCTTCCTTCCTCCAATGCTAGTATGATAGTATGAGAGAGTAGAGAGAATAGAGAGAGAGCTCCAAAATGGAACTGAAAAAGTTAACACTAAAAAAAAAGCGATTAACTAATCCTCATAAGCCTTTTTATCATTGAGGCCTCTATTTTCTTCAATTTCCTTCATTTTTCCCTCAATTTCCCTCTCATGAAAACTTGTGACCTTTCACCTTCCTTCTCTCCTATTTTCCATTATTTTCATAAATAAAATGCTACCAACTAATGCCCCTTGCCTTTTCAAATACCTTTTCCATTGCCTTTGTCAATTTCCCTTAGCCATAATAAACCAAATTAATACCCACTAGGATGTTTTTTCCAACATTTAGCTCGGAATACGTGTCCCATGACCTTGGCATTATTTTTCCTTTATTAACTATATTACATGGAATTTTAACCCGAGGATGTTGCAAACCGCTCCCCCTTAGGGGAACACCACCCTTAGTGTTCAATAACACCTAAAAACCAACAAGACTGCTGAAAAGAAAAACATATTGTCTATTGAGCTTTATAACAGAACTCATTGGAGAATTTACAATGACCACTACTGAAAACATGACAAACATACCATTTATTGGAGCTTTATGACACATCTCATTACGACATTTACAATAAAAACCACATATACTCTCATGCACATTTGCTTCAACCAAATAATAAACATACTATCTATGGATCTTTATAAACACAAATCGATACAATAGTTATAATACTACACACACACACACACATATATGCACATTTTCTCTAACCAACAAATAAAAGGATACGATGCTTGCATCTTCAACAAGGGACTACAAAGGCTCACACCTACACCCTCAAAGTAATACCACGATTCACCTCCTTCCCACGAATTCTAGAATCCAATGCCAAAGTCAACCTACATCTAATATCTAGTGCCATGATCCTTGCCCTACTTGTTCCCTCAATGAACAATTATCAACTCATTGTTCCATGACACACTCCCAAGATGCATCTAATTTCATTTGGAAATGTTAATGACCAAAACGAATTTATTGCTATCATTCCCTTCTATGCTACATAGTCCCTCGGACAATCTAATCATCCATCCTTCTCTATATCCACTCACCTTCCAAGTTCCCTAGCATCCCCTTTCCTGGGCGATCCATCCCTTGGAAAGGTTCCCTCGCATTAGAAGGTCCAAAAACTAAGGCATATTTCTACCTCAAAAGCAGTGTACCAGTCATAGCATGTGTAACAGCCCCAGGATAAAAGTTCATGTAATAAAATGTAATAAAGGTAAAATGAGACCATGAGAAACAAACACTAATTCCAAGCTGAATTTTGGGTAATATATCCTATTGGGTATCCCTTTTTGGTTCTATGGAAAAGGGGAAATTGACAAAGGAAATGGCTAAGGATTTCCAAAGGCAAAAAGGTACTTTTGCCACATTATTTATGCAAATAATGGAAATTAGGATAAAAGGAAGGTGAAAGGTCATAGGTTGCATGTGAGGAGGAAATTGAAGGAAAATAGAGGAAATGAAATAAAATAGAGGCATCAATGATAAAAATGATTATGAGGATTAGTTCATAGCCTTTTGTCAGTTTATTTTGGAATTAGACTCAGAAATGAGACATTAGGGGAATTTTGAGGTCTAAAATGTGCCTCCGATGAAAAATGTACAACCAAAATAAACTTAGTAAGAACCAATATGATTAAAGATGATTGATGAGTGCCAGTATTGTAGCAAGGATGCTGCAACTCCTGGGCTACCAGATTTACTTATTAACCCGGGGTTTGTACAAACTTGGAGCTGACAGTGCTATATGCACAAGTAAAAGTGAAGTTCCTACCTGTTGTCACTGTTCATCCGTTGAGAGACCCCAGGGGTTCTAAGCCAGAATTCTATAGAGTCAAAAGAAGCTTCATTCTTTGATGGAAGAAGAGAAAATCTCCTCTAAGAGAGCTACTCTATTGTAGTAATGAATAAAACAACATGTAATGCTAAATCACACCATATCCTAGTTAACCATTTAAACAACTATGCTAAGTCAAATAGCTAAATCAACACTAACCTAATGCTACTATCTAATCTACAGAAATAATATACTAATGTGTAAGCAAGAAAACTAAACTAAATATGTTTTCCGTTTTTTGGTTTTTTAAGCAAAATCAAGCATGCAAATTAATTGTTCTTGTGGATGTGTCAGGTGGATGGAAGGTGATTGAGGATGGCTAAAAGGCCTATGCAGTGATTGGATAGTGTGGAAGGGTCCTAGGAGGCTTTTTTTGACTACCTAGAAGTTCCCCATCAATTCAACCTCAAAGTAGGCCGTTTCAAGAAAACCTACATGATGTACTAGAAACCTACAGGATGATCCTATAGGAATTACATGAAACCTACAGGATACAATTGAGAGATAATTGTGAGGTGTTGGAAGTGTTTCGAAGCTTCGAAAAGGTTTATGATGAGTGGGATGGGGTGTTAGAAGGTCTAGGAGAACTTAGAAGTCAATATCCAAGATAAAATATGGCTAGATTCACTCAATGTATCTAGGGGAGTTTCAATGAAAAATGACAAAGAAACTATTGTGGGTGATGGTGGAACAAAAGACGGCTAGGGTGGATGAAGTGGAAGGCGACTGATGATGATGAAGTTTGGGTTTCCTCTTGAATTACCTTCTTTGCTTAAAACATGTGTGTTTTCCAAGAACTATGTAACAAGATACATTTTCATAAACTAGAAAAGCATGAATCAATTGCCTATACTATGCATGAAGAAAGTGTTGAAGGGAATGAAAGCATGAGTGAGATCTTATTGTAGAAATGGAGATGGAAAAAGATGATAATAAAATGAACCAAATACTGAATCAAAGACAACAAATTTCAATGCTCATGCAAGAACTAGAAGTCTGCGTTTTTGGGGCTGCTGAAGGGTCTCTT
Source organism: Pinus taeda (assembly GCA_000404065.3). Classification (NCBI taxonomy): domain Eukaryota; kingdom Viridiplantae; phylum Streptophyta; class Pinopsida; order Pinales; family Pinaceae; genus Pinus; species Pinus taeda. The sequence goes on from APFE031433680.1 coordinate 185,732, forward strand.
TCTCAAGTCATGGTCCCAGAGGGAGGAAGTGAGGCTGAGACACCTAGTGACAACCTTATGGTGGGTATTTTTCTCCTTTCTAACCTTCTAATTGAAAGAAGGCACAAATGGAAGAAAACTAACATACCACCAATCTAATCTACCATGCTATAATGGAAATGCAGCTACTAAGAAAATGAACTATTAAACTATGAACCTATGGTAGCATACATGTAAAATAAAGAGGAGCCTTGGCTACTAGGGTTGGGCCCTAACCCAAGAGCTTCAACCCTCTGAGTTAACTCAGCTCTAGCTCAAAACAAAACTCATTCTTATTATCAAAACAATGGATTACATCAAAAACTGTCACAAGTCTTCCAGCTCGAAAATAGAGTAGAGTTTTACAATCAAAAATCTGAATCCTATTGAGGTCCTAGGCCACTATACTTATACATCTAAAGTCTCCAACGAATTCCTTAAAATTAGGGAGGTTGGGCTCCCAAAGTTGAGATAAACTAGTGCTTTGTCTTTCACTTGCCCGGCTACCTTCTAGTCCTCATGATTTGGTTGTTTGCACTCCGAGCTGATGGACGAATATTCGAATGGAGGGATAGTAAATGAGGATGATTTTCCTTCTATAACTTCTCTCCCTTGTCCCATTTGAGTTTTTACCAAGGTCTTTTCCAAAATTCCTTGCTTTTATCCTTTTATCCTACACATTAGACCACAAAGAAAAATATCCAACTTTAACTCATCTCATAAACAAAATATAATCAAAAGTATGCAATAAGTTATGAGAATAGTTGGTTTGACTAAGCTAGGAGGTGAATTAAGGCCCATATAATTACCCAATGATGAGGCTCATCATCACCCCCTACTGAAATTGTTTCTCATCCTTTGAGCAACTTACTCAATATCCATGTCCTTCATGGCTCTAGTAGCCTCTCTGAGATCCCGTGCCTCTGCTGTGGTCTCTTATTCTTGTTCATAGAAGCTTGATTTCTTTTCTACTTCTTCCCACTACCTCTTTTCTTCTTCTTCTTTTCTCCCTTCTATCATCCATAGGAGTAGTGGTGGACTGAATTTTAGGCCTATCCAATTGACCTTCAACCTTTGCATTGATTGCTTATACATAGTTGTCCTGTTGAGTGCCCCTCTCAACCTTTGAGGGGAGTGATATTCTCTTATCTTCAAGTTGTGTGGTAGTGTGTTACATCTCCTTAGGTAGGAATGTATACTATCATCTCCTAGTAGTCTAAACATTTCCTCAAAATGTGAAATTGCTTGCTCTTGGGTAGCAAGATATCTAGGTTCCAGCTGAGGATCGTTTGTAATCAAGTTATGGGTACTGATGAGGACCATGGGATTTGATTTTTCATCTTTGATGAAAAGAGGTTCATTTTTCTCTTTTGGCCAATATTATTTTCATCTCTGCAGCTCTTGACTCCTCATGGTTCATCTATGATGCTAAAGCCATTAATTGTATATCTCCTAGCTTGGAATTAGGATCCCAAACATTCATGTCTGTGAGGGCCATGTTGTGCAAAGAAAACTCAGTCATTTTGGCCCTATCCTCTAATTTACTTTGATCACAAAGATCAAAAAAATGCTTGTAGTCCTGAAATGGCATGGTGCCACTTTGTGATAGTGTTTTAATCTAAAACAACATCCATTGTTCTTTGAGGTAAAGAGCATAGGATTTAGCTAACATCCTACACTGGATGGCCTCCAAGGAGAGGCTAGCCATACATGCTAGTTGGTTTTAATCCCTTGGGTTTATAATGATGTTCAACCATGGTTCAACATCACATTATGACAAAGATTTTATCAATATGAAAATTAACCATCTTCGAATGTCGTATTGTGACAAAGATTGTCTCCATATGAAAATCAATCATGGTGAACCATGATTCAACATCGCATTGTGACAAAGTTTGTCTCTATATGAAAATAAATGATGTTCAACCATGGTCAACTATGGTCCAACATCGCTCTATAACAAGGATTATCTCCATATGAAACTCAATCATAATCAATTATGGTCCAATGCCACATTGTGACAAATATTGTCTCCATATGAAAATCAATCATGGTCAACCATGGTCTAATGTCGCATTGTTGATAAGATTGTATCAACATGATTAACCATGCTTATTTTAGGGTTTATCATATTTCTCTTAAGGTTTATATACATTGGCCTTATAATGTTAATCCCTCAGGTTTAATATTTAATTCCCTTAGGTTTATAATCCCTTTGGTTTTTAGTATTGATCCCTTGGGTTTATTATTTCGTTGGGTTCATAATATCAATTCCTTAGGTTTATTAATTTAAGAGATCATATTCCTAGGGTAAGATATTACTCATAGGATTTATAATACTAATACCATGGTTTAATATAAATCACTTGGGTTTAAAATCATGGTCAACCATGATCCAATGTCACATTGTGACAAATATTGTGACAAAGATTGTCTCAACATGAAAATCAATCATTGTCAACCATGGTCCAATGTTTCATTGTGACAAAGATTGTCTCAATATGAAAATCAACCATGGACCAAGGTTACATTGTGACAAATATTGTTTAAATATGAAAATTAACCATGGTCAACCATTCTCAACCATCGTCAACCATGGTCAATTGTGGTCAACCATGATCCAGTGTCACATTTTGACCAAGATTGTCTGAATATGAAAATCATCTATGGTCACCATGGTCCAATGTCACATTGTGACAAATATTGTCTCAATATGAAAATAAAAAATGGTAAACCATAGTAAACCATGTTTATTTTAGATTTTATAGTATTTATCTAACATGTATATACCTAAGGTTTATAATATTAATGCCTTGGGTTTGCTAATATAAGGGTTAATATTCCTAGGGTGAAATATTACTCATAGGGTTTATAATATTAATCCTCGTGTTTAATATAAATCCCTTGGGTTTATAATCCTTTTCAACCATGGTCCAAAATCACATTGTGACAAACATTTTTTGAATATAAAACTCAACCATGGTCCAATGTCACATTGTGATAAAGATTGTCTTGATATGAAAATCAATCATGCTCAAACATGGTCAACCATTGTCTCACTGTGAAGATAAACCATGGTCAACGATGGTCAACCATGGTATAATGACACTTTGTGAAAAATATTGTCTCATTACGGAAATAAAAAAAAGGTCAACCATGGTCAATAACCATGGTCACATTGTGACAAAGATTGTCTCATGGTCCAATGTCACATTGTGAAAACCATCGGAGCCCATGGTAAACCATGGTCTGATATCGCATTGTGACAGAAATATTCTCAATATGAAAAATAACCATGGTTAACCATGGTCCAATGTCTCTTTGCCACAAAGATTGTCTTCATATGAAAATCAATCATTGTCAACCATGGTCCAATGTCACATTGTGACAGATATTGTCTCAATACAAAAATCAACCATGGTAAACCATGGTCAACCATGTTTATTTTATGGTTTATAATATTTATATCAAGTTTTATATACCTTGGGTTTATAATATTAATCCCTTGGGTTTAACATTATTCCCTTGGGTTTTTAGTATTACTGTCTTGAGTTTATTATTCCCTTGGGCTTATATTATCAATCTCTTGGGTTTATTAATCTAAGGGTTTATATTCCTAGGGTTTTTAATATAAATTACTTGTGTTGTTTTATCCCTTGGGTTTATAATATTAATCCTCATGTTTATAATATTAGTATTAGGGTTTAATATGGTTTCAACGAAAAACAACATACTGGCGATCAAGGTGTAGGGTTCAACATAGAGAGCGACAGAGGGTAACAGGCACCCATGGAGGCACAGGGAGGAGGGAGCTCCACTCCCTCCTATAGTAATGTGGTTTCAAACAGAGGAAGAGTGGGGAATAAAAATCAGACTCAACAACCCTTGGAGGTCAAGACAAAAACATTGAAACTTAGAAGGCGGAAGGTAGTAAAACCCATGCAGAACAAGGGACCGACAAAGAAGACCGACAAGAGAAGATAGTGAAAGACAAAGGTCAGGGTACAGAGAACAGAAACAAGATGGGACCCTATAAACCAAAGACCATTACCAAACCTCGAGTTATTTTGAATGATCCATCTCTACAAGTGCACAGGGATCACATCGAAAACTATGCCATTATATGTAAATTTATGGGAATCTGGCCGTCAGAGAAAGCGTTGTGCACTTGGATAAAATAGAGTTGGAAACCAAAGGGGGAGTTAAAAATACATCTTGGATCCAAAGGTTTTTTTACAGTGGTATTCACGAACATGGAGGATAGAGACAGGATTTTTGAAGGAGGACCATACTTCTTTACAGCTATCGGTCTCTATATGCGGCCTTGGACAATCAACTTTGTGCCAGAACGTGAAACCTTCACTTCGATTCCGGTATGGATTAGACTCTACTCCTTACCTTTAGATTACTAGATGCCAGAGTCTTTAAAAGCTATAAGCAATAAATTAGGTCATTTATTAAAGATTTCAAAGGCAACTCTAGAAGGAAAATATACCTCCTATTCTCGTATATGTGTGGAAATGGACCTATTAGGAGCCCTTCCAGATGAAGTCATTCTAGAAGTCTATGATGAGGAATGGGTTCAAACAGTTGACTATGAACATATCTCGTTCAGATGTCACAAATGTCACGAGCATGGGCATCTATCTAGAGATTGTCCTCTTAATAGAAGGGAAGAACACATAAACACTAGCAAAGGGAGAGATCAGACAGGTTTCCCCAAAGTAGGAGGAAAAGGAAAAGGAGGGGAAAGGAAGACACAAAAGAAACCTACTAAGAATGATAACAGAACAATAATTCATAACAATTTTGAGATCTTAGAAGAAGAATATGTCGAGGGAGGTGATCAAAAGAGAACAAAAAATCAAACAGCAAGGGAGAAAGAAAAAGTGACCAACATGGAGTTCACACAGGAATAGAATGATCAAGCGAAGGACCCTTTGAGTAACATGGAAATAGAAAAAGACCAGGAAATGATTCAAAGTGAAAGTGGCACAGAGGACCAAGACTTACAAGAGATATTGGAAAGGGAGAACCTAGAGCTAGAAAAGTTTCTAGAACGAGGAAACCTGGGAATAAACTCCATGCCTCAGGAGGATGTTGACAAGGTACAACAGATATTCCTTGAAAAGTCACATCAAATAGTTTCAGCAGTCAAAAGAGGACATGATTACCAGGATACTAAGGGGACTTCCTCAATAGGATTAATAACAGGCAATTTAACAAAAAACACAGGCAAAAGGAGGGGAAGAAAAGGACAGAAAGAACTATTGGTGGAGTGTGGAAAACTCATGATTGACTCAAGAAGGATGAAGGACCTATCTAGTTACACATTTAAAACCCCACCCCAATGAAGATCACAACCTGGAACATTAGAGGACTAGGGAGTAGAAGAAAACAGAGGAATATAGGTAACAGGATCAAAGAGGGAAAACCTGACATAGTATTCATAGAAGAAACAAAATGCTCAATGGAGAAGATCAGATAAAGACATATTATATGGTTAAATAGATATGAATACCTTGAAGTTAAGGCAAACAAATGTGCTGGTGACATTCTCACTATATGGGGATCAACATAAATTTGGTGTGATTGATGCGGAGGCATCCAGACATCACCTCTCTTTGATTTTCCAACCAGTGGGTGATAGGCAATGTTACATGATCACAAATGTCTATGGTCCTCAGCCAATGGAGGACAAACTTCAACTACTCACAACACTGGAGGATATGAATAAGAGATACCTAGATCTACCCAGGATTCTAGGAGGTGATTTTAACATGACTAAATCACTCACGGAGAAGAAAGGAGGAACTAAAACACTTGGCAAGGATTCAGTTGCCTTCCAGAACTTCATCACCAATATGAAATTGGTTGATATGGAAACCAACAATGGAATCTTCACTTGGAATAACGAAAGGGGTGGCCCTACCCAAGTAGCCTAAAAAATAGACAGATTTCTTATTTCAGAGGAACTTCTTCTCATGGGAAGTAGCCTGAATGTGCTCATCCTACCTTTTGGATGTTCAAATCATTGGCCTATTAAATTGGAAGCTTCGCTTTTTGGTAAACCAAGGAAGTCCCCCTTCACGTTTGAGAACGCTTGGCTCAAACATTAATATTTCCTCACAAACATTGAAAAATGGTGGAAGGAAGAGCTACACCTTCAAGGTACAAAGATGATCCTTCTACACAGCAGGCTCGAACACATTAAAGGCAGACTCAAAGAGTGGAACAAAAAGTAATTTGGCAATAACTTCAAAGTTAAAGGAAATGTGGAAAAGAAACTTAAGGAAATAAACCAAATTCTTATCACATAAGACTTTATAGAAGAAAGGAAAGAGATGGCAGAGTCACTCCAGCATGAATGGGAAAACATATGTCTACAAGAATAAATATTCTAGAGACAGAAATCCAGAGTACAATGGATTAAGGAAGGGGAGAGAAACACCAAATTCTTTCACAGATACACCATAGCTCACAGAAACAACAACAGAATTGTGAAACTTACAGATCATCATGGAATAGAAAGAAACACCCATGAAGAGATGGAAGAGGTTCTCGCTTAGCAATTTCAGAGAATTGCTGAGGAAACCTCGGAAGATAGATATCAGTTTATGAAAATATTTACTCAATACATTCCAAAATTGGTTTCTAGAGAAGACAATCACAATCTCAACAGACTAGTAACAGAGGAAGAGATTGAGGAAGTCATTATAGAGATGCAGAATGGGAAAACACCAGGCCCGGATGGCTTTAATGTGGACTTTTTCAAAACATGTTGGAGGATAGTAAAACAGGATATTCTGGAGGCAGTGGAAGACTCTCGAAGATTTAAGATAGTATTGAGGACACTCAATGAATCCTTCATAGCCTTAATCCCCAAACAAGAAAAGGCTACCTCTCCGGACGGATTTAGACCTATAGCATTATGCAATGTGGTATATAAAACAATATCCAAAGTAATTCCCAATCATCGCAAACCACTCCTCCCTAGCCTAGTGTCAGAGGAGCAAATGGGCTATGTGGAAGGAAGACAAATTCTTAATAACATAATTCAAGCACATGAAGTCGTTCACTCAATCAGTACCAATAAACAGGCAGGGATGATAATTCAGCTGGACATAGCTAAGGTCTATGACAAACGCAACCGGTCGTACATAAGAGAAGTTCTAAAATCCTATGGCTTTGATTACATATGGATTAAGTGGGTCATGGCAGTAGTTACCACAGCCAGCTATTCAATTCTTCTCAATGGCTCTCCCTCCAAAACCTTCATGCCTACTAGAGGTCTTAGGCAAGGTGATCCTCTTTCTCCTTTCCTTTTCATTCTAATGATGGAAGGGTTAGGGAGAGCAATCAGGCCTGCTAAGGAGGAAGGGAGAATTTAGGGTTTGGGACTCACTCAAGATGGGGACATGGTGACACATCAGCAATTTGTGGATGATACTATGTTGTAAGGCACACCGAAAGTCAAGGAAGCCAAAGCATTTAAGGAGATTCTGAGGGACTTTGCCATGGCAGCAGGCACAAAGGTAAGTCTTTCTAAATCAAAGATTTTCTTTTTCAATACGGATATTTCGATTCAAAGAAATATGTCCAGAATTTTGGTCTTTCAAAGAGAGTCTTTGCCCGCAAAGTACCTGGGAGTTCCCCTCACTGACAAACCATTACACAAGGAAATCTGGGAGCCTATACTAAATAAAATAAAAGATAATATTAGAAAATAGACAGCTAGAGCTCTAAATCTCGTAGGGAGACTGATCCTAACTAAGGCTATCCTCCAAAGTATCCCTGTCTATAAGCTATCAGCTATTCCAACACCAAATGGTGTAATTACCAATATAAGAAACATTCAAAGAGACTTTCTCTAGGAAAAAGGTGAAGAAAATAAGAAATGGGCCCTAGTGGCATGGGACAGGGTATGCAAACCTAAAGCCCATGGTGCCTTAGGTCTCCATGACCCAGGAGTACTTAACAGAGTTCTAGGAGCCAAAATCTCATGGAGATGGATAAAGGAAATTCAAGCCCCCTAGCAAAAGCTTTGGAAGAAAAGTATGCAAGAGATTAGCAGGAAAAGAACCTCATAAGAATTATAGGACAAGTAAAAGGATCATCAATTTGGAATAGGGCTGGGGAGAACAGGGCCCTAGTCCAAAATCATAGTTTCTGGGAGATCAGAAATGGAAAACTAGTATGGTTTTGGGAGGATAATTGGTAGCAGGAGGACAATCTCCGTAGTGAAGAATTAGCAGACATTCACATAGACACCATCAACAAAGGATTAAGAAGGGTAAGTGACTATTGGGATCAAACAAACAACAGTGGGAAATGGAGAATTTGGAAACTTCCAGATTACAGTGAAAGGGGCATGATGAATACTCAAGCTATAGCCCTTAACGGTCTTTTGGAAAAGAAGAAAATCTTAACCTCAACCTTGGAAGACCAATTAAGATGGGGAAAGAATAAGGCTAGTCTCTTCACCCTTAAGGAGGCCAAAAGGATAGACACATGGTTTAACTTTGCAAACACTAATAAGACATGGAAAGAACTTTGGGATAATTCTCATTGGATGAAAGTAAAACTATTCAAGTGGTTGGTTCAACAGAGCAAGATTCTGACATGGGATAAGCTAAGAAAAAGAGGCTTTGTTGGCCCCTCAATATGTCACCTATGTTTGCAATAAGAAGAAACCACTAATCATCTACTGAATAGATGCTCTTTCACTACAATAATTTGGAACTAAGTTGGAGATGTCTTTAACCAGATAGACAGACATGTAAATGACATCATTGCTACATTGAAAAACTGGTAGAATTTTTTTCCGGATAATGAGACAATAACCTTCGCCTGGGAGCTAACTGCAGGGTTCTTAATCTATAATGTTTGGAAGGAGTGCAACAATAGGATTTTCAAGATAAGGCGAGTCCGGTGAGCAACATCCTAATGCTAATCCTTAAGCAACTCAAAGGGACTGTTCATATCCTGGGAGGTGTTGATACCAAAAAACCCATTGGACAAAGAGAGGCCAGAATCCTGGAAAAGTTAGAGCTGAAGGCTTGTCTCCCTCAGTTTTCTAAGCAGATCAGCAAGAAGAACTCAGCAGATAGGGCTTTCTGGCAACCCCCTTCTCATGGTTTTTTAAAATTTAACATCGATGGGGCTTCAAAAGGAAATATGGGAGAAGCAGGTTATGGAGGGGTCATGAGGGATGAGGAAGGAAACATACAGGTCATCTTCTATAGTTATCTAGGAAAAGCAACCAACAATATGGTTGAGTTAATGGCGATGGAATTGTGCTTGGAAATACTGCTCAAGTACAACATTCACAATGTCATCATAGAGGTCAACTCAAAATTAGTCATTAATTCGGTGAAGAGGATAAATGTTGGTGCTTCACCTGAGAAAATCTCATGACACTGGCGGCTTCTGCAAGTCTACCAAAGGATCCAATCACACCTAAGAGTTCTGAGAACTCTTAGGTTGGTGCATGTTCGAAGGGAAGCCAACAAAGTGGTGGACTGGCTTGCCAATGAGGGAGTTCGAAACTAGTATATCGACTTATGCTGCAGGTGGGAGGAGGTAACGGACAGCAGGATGAAGGAAGAATGCTCTTCCAGGGCCCTCAGTGACAGACAACAATATCAAAATCTTACTTCATGTCAATGATGAATATGTTCACCTCAGGCAGTTTATCAGAGGAAAGGCAAAAATGGTTCTCGGAGGGTGCTTCTAGAAACAAGGGTAGCAATCTAGATAGTAGATTTTTGTGCACAGGAGAAGGTATTACACGTACGCCAACTCCACTCATAATGCATTCCAGGTAGGAGGCCACCCTTCTAGCTATGTCTTCCTTGTTCAATGCAAGGAAGGCCATAGGAAGAAATTACCGGGGGCAAACACTACTTGAGATGTCCTCGGAGGACAAGTGATGTCAATCAGCTAGTGGTGCGGGGAAGGGGATGAACAGTGATAACTGCCTTCATCGCTAGGTAAGCAGTGAGTGGATGTATGATCCGATTAGTTCTGTGGTCATTAGATTAGGAGGAGGAATATCAACGACCAACATTTGGTGTGCTAGTTGATGGGCCCGAAAGCATAAAACCACTAATGGTTTCCTACCTTCATCGGGCGCCATCCAAATCAAATGAGTTTTTATGAAAAGCCAGCGATTCCACTCATGAAGCACCATGTGGCAGAGGAACGGAAAATCAGACCACCTTCATCATGCAGTAAACAACGGGATTTTAGGCCACGCAATATGGACGAAGAGATTGGCGGTCAGCGTTGATCATGCAGCTTCGCCTCTGCACTGGTTGATTTTTGACTACCAGTTAGTTAGGAGTCAAATCAATGGTTGTTTCAGGAAGAAAACTTTGATTCCACTTACCTGCTTTTAGTTCCAGGCAGTCTTGTCATTGTTTCTATTTGTTTTTTGGAGGGTTGTTTGAGTAATTTGATTATTTTCTCTCTCCCTTTGTGGGAGTCTATGCCTCTGTGCGTTTGATGTAACCTGTGTAAATCATTCTTTTTCCTAAGATAATAAAAGGACTGTGTCTTGCTTAAGAAAAAAAATATTAGGTTTTAATATTTATTGTAGGGTTTATATCCCTTAGGGTTTATTTTAGGGCTTATAATATTTATCTTAGGTTCAAAGATGGTCAAACATGGTCAATTATGATCAACCATGGTACAACATGACATTGTGACAAAGGTTGTCTCACTATAAAGATCAACCATGGTCAACCATGGTCCAATGTCACATTGTTATAAAGATTGTCTTAATATAAAAATCAAACATGGTCAATCATGGTCAAACATGGTTAATAACCATGGTCACATTGTGTCAAATATTGTCATATGGTCCAAAGTCACATTATGACAACCATGGGAAATCGTGGTCAACCATGGCCAAACATCGTATTATGACAAAGATTGTCTCAATATGAGAATCATCCATGGAAAACCATGGTCCAATGTCTCATTTTCAAAGTTTTTCTTCATATAAAAATCAATCATGGTCTACCATTGTCCAACGTCGCATTATGACAAAGATTGTCTCAATATGAAAATAAACCATGGTAAACCATGTTCATCCATGTTTATTTTAGGGTTTATAATATTTATATTAGGATTTATATACCTTGGGTTTATGATCCCTTTGTTTTATAATGCTTGGGTTTCTAGTATTAATGCCTGGGTTTATTATTCCCTTTGGTTTTCAATATCAATCCTTGGGTTTATTAATACAAGGGTTCATATTCCTTGGGTATAAAATTATTCATAGGTTTTAGAATATTAATCTTGGGGTTTAATATAAATGCCTTGGGTTTATGGTCATGGTAAAGCATGGTCCAATGTCACATTGTGACAAATATTGTGTCAATAATAAAATCAACCATGGCCAACCATCATCAATCATGGTCAACCATACTGGTAGCCATGGTCCAACATCACATTCTGACAACGATTGTATCAATATGAAAATCAATCATGGTCAACCATAATTAACCATCCTTGATTTTTTTTACTAAATAATAATAACAATTAATAAATTAAATATTATTTCCCAGATGTGGGTGTTAACTATGATAGTTAATTTGATTAGACGGAGTGGCAGCGGACGGGGCGGCCACATGGCCCTCTGCAACTTTTCCAATGCCACCCTGAATGGCATTCATGGCACCTCGCAGGAGCCATTTAATGCCTACACTAGTCGAGGCAAGGCCATTACCCACTTAACCGTGGAGCTAGAGAACTTTTTTGTTATTCTGCCCCTGATTCACTATGTCTGCCCTCCGCAGGCAGGAGAAGCGAATGAACGCACCAGAACTGGCTACAGGTGTTGGTTTGTGAGCTGCATTGATCTGGGTAATGGCTTCCACCATTCCCACACCAACCTTTGTAATTTGGCTCACAACCTCCAGCCCTCTGTAATTTCCTCGCATAGCTCTTCTGTCAATTCCTCTTCTGTTCCTGCTAACTTTCTCCCTATTCCCATATCCACCATGGTCCGCCATCGTATGCACAGTCGATGAGGAGGCACGCGAGGTAGAATTTCTCATTCCCTGACTCTGCCTAGTCCCGACTCTGCTTCCCATGCCTTCTCTATCAAAAATCCACACGAGCACGGTTTCGCAGGCCAGTACCTAGATACAAGAGGTGGCAGAGGCAAAGCCGGCCTCCATAGCTCAAGCTGTGAAGTTGTAGCTGTTTGCACTGCAACCTTTCCCCTACCTCTGCATCCTGCTCCTCACACCAAGCAGTTTCGGTTTCCAAGCTCTTTGAACACCCAGTTATAGTACCTAATGTCTCAATTACCATTACAAAAGATACCGAGCAGCATGTTCCCCAAGATAATTCTATGGAGGAGGCAAACAGAGCTGGCCTAAGTAGCAGGAATAGGGGTATCAATGACGAGCAAGAAGTTGATGAAGGTTGGAACAGAAGGCATGGAAAATCCATTGCTAGAAGTCAGCATGTTGAGATGGGCGTACACAGTTACATGCAGGCCTTGGATAGTCGTCTGGGTAACACGTCAGGCCCGCGTCTTGAGGGTTGCAGCATGGAGGAAGGCCATCAGGCACTGGGACATGGCGAGTTGGACAACCCAGATGACTGGGCATGTCTAATTGTGGAGGAGCCCGCTCTGAAGGACTAAGCGCCGCATGTTGTGCCTACCAAGTGGAATTTTTTTCTTGTTCTTGGTTTAGTTTTTGTCCAGTCTTATGTGTCCTCAAGATAAACTGTTGGTCTATTGGTCTAGTCAAGATAAACTATTGGTCTTGGTAATGATCTGTTTAAATTTTCCACCCTTGTGTGGGATATTTTTTGGATATATTTTGGACGTATCTTTGGACTAGTTTCCCCTCTGTTGGGGCAATCATAGACAATTATCATGGATACGTGTTGATTGAGGCCAGGTTCCTTTGTGGCCAAGAATCACTGTAACTACCATTTTTTGTATCATATTAATAGATTAACCTTAGAAAAAAAAA
>APFE031433686.1:0-11159 GCA_000404065.3 Pinus taeda
GATCGTCTTATTTGGCCTCAGTACGAGGTATACGATCTCAAAACTTAGGAAAATTTTCGAAAAGCATTTGGCTAATTGGTACAGGTTCGCCTCAGTGAAGTAATGCTATCTTTGGGATAGCATTAGTTGGTTAACATTTAATGTTAATTGGCTTACATTAAGGATATCGCCTAGGTTACGTTGGGGACAGATGTTATGTCCCTCCACGCCTCCACGCCTGCCATCTGCCATACATGCACGCCTACGCCTGCCACCAACTTTCCTCTTATACTCCCCAAGGTGCGCGGTGCTTGTTGATCCTGGTCGCCTGTGTTCTCGGTAGCATTGTAGTGTTGTGCAGCCTGGTAGTCACCGATGAACTATACGTGAAGGCTGAATCATTTATAGGAAATTTCTACCGCCAGTTGAAGATGCAGCGAGAGGACTCTTGGAATCGGCTCTGCGGCATCTACAAACGGAGCAGCTATCAGCACGAACTATTTGCCTGTAATTTACTTCGCAAAGAAATTGTTTGTCAGTTGAAAAACTAGGCATATATGAATTTTTACAATTCATGATTTCAACTAGGCATATATGAATTTTTACAATTCATGGTATCTGATAAAATCATCTGCAATATTTTTTTGTTAGGCCATACTAAAGGTAGACGTCTCCTTCTTCATTGGTGTATTGTTTTTCAAATTCACGATGATACGATATCAGATTTCTGAATACCATTTTACTGTATATAGCAGTCATACAACCATGCATGTGTAACCACAGATAGCACATGGTGTAGCCGTTCCAATTATGAACAGAAAACAATGAACAGAATTCAATAGACCACTGTTAAATTCTGAACATGAAAAAGATCTGCTATAGGAAAATATTATATCAGAAATTTGAGGTTGTTTACAACGCTGGTTAAACAGAAAAAAGTTATTTCTAAGCTTTAATTTCGAAAGAAACTATTTCTTTATCCAATAAAACATTATATCAGAAATTTGAGGTGTTTGCAATGCTGGTTAAACAAAAAAACAAGTTAATTCTAATCACAGAAGCTTTCATGCAGGTAAAAAAGAAGAAAAAGAAAACAAAGAGAAGAAAGCGAAATTGCAAGAAAAGAAAGTGAAATTGCAAGAAAATAGATGAGCACCATTTCTCTTCTGAGCTCTTGCTTGTATCCCAGCTCATTGAGGCGCTGCTCGGCAGGGTCGATCCCATTAACTGTGGATTGGCGAGCTTGAACCCATAGGGCCTCGGCACTACCGACAACAGACATGGCGAAATATTGTTTCAGGTGAATTGCAGTCTTGTGAATATGAATCCACTCGAGAGTCTGAAGGTCAATAGAAGGATCCCCTTCGCTCTCAATATCGACAACCTGGCCACCCATAACCCCTTCAGAGCCTCTTGCTCTACCCAATTCAGATATCACCCTCAAAATTCTATCGCTCCGAACAGTTCTTCTTGTGGAGACTGCAATGTGCTCAAAGGCCAGTGAAAGAAGTGCATCTCCTGCAAGAATAGCAGTACCTTCCCCAAAGAACCTCTGATTCTTAAAAACCAGCATTCTTACTTCTTTTTTTATTAAATCCACTAAGTAAAACCTGATGAAATTCATTCTCCATTTTTTGTTTTTTATTCCTAGTTCTATACAACATCTGAGAGACTTGGAATCGTTTCTGAGCCTTAAAAACACCTCTCTATAAATCTAGTAGGTCTGAAAGGAAACTAGAAAGGCACATGCCCCTCCAACCTACGAATGCAAACCCAGGTTTATACCCTTGGTTTATTGGATCTGAGTATGTTACTATGTTGGTTAAGTTCTTGCTCTTGTCCAGTCGCAAATAGGCTTGTTGAAATGATTATTTGTTTAACGTTTATTTAACGCTTTGTTTTGGGAGCGGAGATAATAGATCTAAGATCATACATGATTTCCACAGCAGAATACAGAAACACACCCTAACTAGCACTAATTCGCTATGTTTTCATAGAAGAGACGCATTCGACGACGTTCCGACTAGGGAACAAACTCAAACGTCGGAGAATTGTTCCGACAATTTTGGATTGAACCCTGTCATCCTGAATCTCCAAAGAAACCGAGCTACAGAAGGCAAAAAGAAAGCAGGGTAGAAAAGTGTACAAAACAACCAAACAATTTAATTTATAGAAAGAAAGCATTAAATTTGCAGACTAACCGAAAGGGCTTGATCATCTGCTCTTACCATCAAAATCGCTTCTGCAAAAGCTGTCCACGCCAAAAATTATAAGAAGAATCAACAACAACAGTCGAAGAGAATAGGAAAAATATGCATAAAAGGGAGCCAAAGGATTCTGTAATTATACAGGAAATAAATCTTCTTACAGACGTAGGAAAAAACTCGAATGTCCGAGACCGATATTTAAGTAACCTAAATGATCTCTTTCTTTGATCTCTTCTTTAACATCTGGCTACTGTACATCCGTCAACTAATTTAGAACATACATCCAACAAAGCCTGCTAGATTTGTTTTGCCAAGCAAAAATTCAGAGGTTCAAACCCCAGGCGCCCCTTGGAAGACCACTTATCATGGAGATCTGTAATCGTGACCGAAGACAGTTGTTTTGGGCTTTTACAATAAAGTTGGTGACATGAAAGCGAGCATGCAAGCCAAGTGTTATGGCTCTATCCAATGGAGAGTCGACCATAAAATATTTGCATGCAAAATATACGAAACGTGGCTACATTCACATTCAACCTATAAATGTCCTTGCAGTCTTACTTGGGTACTTGCATTTTTGAGAAATATAAAAAACGTGGTTACATTCGAATTCAACATATAATTGTCATTGCAAGTGTTATTTGGGTTATTACATATGTGGACATGTGTTCCTTTGGTTACCTAATTGTGGCTCGTTCTTCATAAGATTCACATCTAATAACAGAAGCATGCATTACTCTGATCAATGGTTCATGGGGAACAACCAATCTTAACTCACACGCAGCCGATATCTACAGTAGAGGTCGGGTCTGATGGAGACCAATCTCATTAATAATAATTTATAAAAAATTACTCTGCGCCTAATTATATATAACTATAAACATGGGCGCTTTATCCCTCCTTTATGATAGATCTAAGCTATACCGAATTCGCCCGACAAAGTATTGATTGGTGCGGTGGAATCGAACAAATGGAGAATAGCCTACCTTTTCTGAATTGAGGAACGAATAGCCTTGCTCAGCGAATGGGAAAATAGCATTACTCAATAGCCGGGTGGTGATTTCATGTATATCGCCTAAGGATACGTCTCATCTTCGTCTACGAATGGTATTTTCAAATGGGAAAGAATGGTTTAGTAAACTAACTAGTATGCCCCGATGTCTCTATCGTTTTCTCTAGCTAACCATTGGTCTGGCTTCACTCTCAACGGTGCCAACTCAAAAAGGTATCCACATCTTCGACTTTCTCCAAGAGATTTTGAAAAATTGATTACATTTTACTGTTTTTGTTTCTATTCATGAAAGAGTAGTCATTTGTTCTCTGTGCTGTATCAGGGAGCGCTTGTGGATATGGTGATCTATACAGCACTGGCTATGGCACTAATACTGCAGCTCTGAGCACTGCTTTGTTTACCTTCTACAACATTGCCCCTTCGAATTGGCAATTCGGACAGACTTTTGCAACCTCGTAGCAGTTCAATTTATTTCGCAATCCTATGTTCTATTTCACTATATTTCGTATTTGTTTTATGACCAGTACCAGAATTCTATATAAGTTATTGTAGATCAGTACCAAAACTTCTGAAAATAACTCTGAATACATTCCTGGTGCTTGAATGGCGGCAGCAGAGGTGAGCTTGATCATGAATCTTCGTTGCAGCAGCCCGCTGTTCCACCTATTGCAGTTGTCACCGCCTCAGCCAAAAGTCAGTGACTGAACAATCAAACCATGTAGACTGCAAATTTGTATAATTTGGTTATGGCCCTTGTCATCCCTCTGTAAAGAGTGCGATATATTCTATAGATAGATAAATATCCATGTTGCTGATATTCTTCTTCTCGGCTCTGTGAGCCGAACCGTGTCCCAATGCTCTGTAGATTCGTAAATGGTACTGCCCATTTTTAAAGCTTGGATAATAAATGCATGGTTCAGTTGAAAACAGAGTGATGAATTTCAAGGATGGTATTCGACCTTTTCTCTGTCTATTGTAAATTGACATTTTGCATCGATTGCTGTAGTGTTGGAGATTTGTCCTGAAACAGTTGGCAACCGTACGGAAGAGAACGAAGGGTAACGGTTCAGATGATCTTGGTCGTCCAATGCGGAGGATGAACTCCGTTCTAGACCTGTTTGTTCTCATGCCTTCGCAAGAAAACGACCTCAGTGGCAGGGAATCTGGCCATGGTTTTCTTCGGGATCATGTAATTTGCTGATGGGCTGGGGCAGGGACTAGCTGCCCCGCAGCCCGTCTTGTTTTATAAGGGGTTTAATAGGGAGATATTACAATATGATAAATAATTAAAAACATAGCATTTAGTGTTATAAATTTAGTATTTAACATTCCATTATAGATATTAGATATATATTATTGAATGGTTTTTAAAGATATATTATTGAATGTTACTATTATCATGGGGATACGAGATAGGGACCAGCCAAGATATATAGTCTTCATAGGATATCTAATCTTTATGATATTAGTTCATTATTAGTGGAAGGTTTTATTAAACCGTATATTTTCCTTGCCGAGATCATCAGGTATTTTAATTCTTTTTACAACTTTTTAATAAATGCACCATGTAAAAGGATTTTTTTCCTTTTAATATAAATATCATTAATGATTATGAAAATTTTAATGATGGCAATTGCCTTGAAGGTGTTTCAATAAGTAATATGTAATAACGTACTCTACAAGACGACCAAAGTTTAAGTGATGAAAGGAAAGTTTCATATCTATTGTGTTGAGGATATGATGTAGGAGTATCATTTTAATTTTACAAATTGATTTATTGACTTTAGAAAGTTAGTTAGTTTTACTAATGAGATTGGCTCAAGACAACCAACGTTTAAGTGATGAGAGGAAAGTTTCATAGCTATTGTGTTGAGGATATGATGTAGGAGTATCATTCTAATTTTACAAACTTACTTATTGATTTTTAGAAAGTTAGTTAGTTTTACTAATGAAATTGGCTCTTGTGAATTTAGAATTTAGTTTTTTATTGATCTAAATAAAGGGATTTGATTTCTTTCGAATTATATAGATAGTTAATTGATCATGAATAAGGCTGGATAGGTTTTTATATATTTGGGTAGTAGATCCAATTTCCATAGGTCTAGATATGTTTAAATTATTTATATATGTACTTGTAAATATTTTTTTGAAAAACGTTGGGGAAAACTGTAGATCTAGGAACAAATGCATCTATAAATGAGAAATAAGATTTTCTTTGTTTTCTAATGAAATTTCATGATGTTTGTAGAATACTTGTATCTTGAAAGAAAACATGGAAGAGTATTTGTGTTACATGCGCAAGAAAATGTATCAAATCCTTTGCATTTATGAGTGGATTTGTGCATTATACAATCTTTGCATGTAACTCAAGGTGATGAAGACCATTTCATAGTGAATTTATATAAATTTTGTGGTATTAGTTGAGTCAATGTTACCCATGCAAGAAAATGTATCGAATCCTTTGCATTTATGAGTGGATTTGTGCATGATACAATCTTTGTGTGTAGCTAAAGGTGACAGAGACCATTTCATTGTAAATTTCTACAATCTGTGTTGTATTATGGTTAAAATGATTGATATAGTGGTGAACTATTTATTTCCAAATTCCATTTGAAACACTTGTTGTAAGCCCTGAAATTGGAAAATGCTACTACAATAAAATGTTCCTAGATTTATTATGTATCATTGGATTTTGTCAATAAATTGTGCAAATCTAATGAAATAGTTCATTCATAGGAGAACCACATAAATAATCTCAGGTGTTGATTTTGAGGGATCAACAATAGCTAAAACATACTGTGGCAAATGCAACTAAATGATTTAGGGTATGTTGGTTTGATTTCAATAAAAATCCTAGCGAAGTCATTCATAACACCCATATTGTAAAATCTTGGTCATATGAATTGGAGGATTGAGAAAAGTGTTGGGAGTCAACCATTTATGTTAACAAAAATACATTAAATACTTATTTTGTTTATCCATACCTATAAACATAATAAGATTAACCAAGATTAGGGAGAGATCTGACAATTTATAACCAAATTTTAGCTTTGCTCTTATATGTAGAGGAGAATATATCTTTTGCCTACATCATTTATGGTATCAAAGCAAAAAAAAAAAAAAACCATGTGTTAAGATATAGAAGTGATCTTCTGTGATAATTCATGGCCTCTAGAGTTTGTAGACGAGGTCAAGTTGGTCAGAGAGGAAGGCCAATAACAAATGCAGGACTAGAAGAAGAAACAAAAAAACTGCGAGCTAGGTCGAAGAACATTGAAGCTGACAAACAAAGAGATATTGAAACTAGAGATATGTGTGAGTTAGAGGAGGAGTCTCCAGAAGAAGCGAAGTAGTGGAGGAATCAGTTGAACTCAGAATGCTGAGAGTTGCTCTTGGATCTACTTCAAGGTCCATGCCTAAAGTGTCAACTTACAGTGGCAGTATGAATCCTGAAGAGATTGTGGATTGGATTAATGAAATGTATATTTTTTAATATGAAGAGAAGGATGATGAAAAAAGGTAAAGTTCATTATCCCCAAGTTGAAGGGACATGTAGCTTTATGGTTGGATGTTGTGTAAGCCGAGATAAAAAAAAATAACAAGTAGAAGATAAAGAGATGGGGCATATTGGTTGGAAAACTAAGAGGTATTTCTTTTTCCTAAATACTACCAACTTTCATTGTTTAGACAAATGTAGGATCTTGAGAAAAGATTAATTTCTATAAGAGAATATACAAAAGAATTTTTAAAGGTGAATATAAGCATAGGTTATGTAGAAAACACTACAAAAAATACTGTTAGGTAAATAAATGGCCTTAGATTGGACATTCAAGATGAAATAAGCATGTTATATCCTAAAGTTGTAGAAGAAGCATACAAAATTTCTTGAAAGATAAGGAGAAGCTTACGAGGACGAAGTCTAGAAGAGGAAAGAGTTTTGCTAGTGGAAGATTTACAATAAAATGAGATTGAGCTAGTAGCTCAAGTCAACAAGAACAATCAACAGGTGACTCTAGGTGTAGAAGATTCTCTTCTTTAAGAAGAAGTAGAGGTAGAGAAAGAGAGTTTAGATGTTGCAAGTGTGGCAAGATGGGATATAGATAATTTGAGTGCTAAGAGAATGAGGGTACGAGTGAGGGAAATTATATTGTTTCTTAAAAAAGAGATGGAGAAGTGAAGGCACAAGAAGCAAAGAATGTAATTGATACATAGGAGTACCTATTGTTAAATACGTTGCTATTGACACCTAAAAAGGATGTCATTAAGCCAACTCAGAGGAAAGATTTATTTAGGATTGTTTGTAAAGTCAAAGGGAAGTGCCGTAAGGTGGTTATTGACAATAGAAGTACAAATAACTTAGTTTCTACGTAAGTGGTGTAAAAATTGAATTTGAAAAATTTTAAACACCTGACACCCTATAAGGTGTCTTGTATTCAAAAAGGTCATCAACTGTTAGTGAATGGCCAATGTGAAGTGGAGTTGCAGGTGGGAAGCTACAGAGAAAAGATCTTGTATGATGTCATGCCAAGGGATGTGTGCCACATTCTATTGGGAAGGACATGGTAGTTCAATAGAATGCCATGCATGATGGAAAGACAAATAATTATAGGTTTCTGAAAGATGGGATAAGTCATACACTAGTACAACGACAGGATGAAAGTACAATAGAAAATAATGACCTGAAGGCATTATTACTGAGTGAAAAGGAGTTTCATAGTAGATTGAATAAAGTGAGGTAAATTTTTCTTTAGTATATAAACCTATAATAATACTTACAACTACTAAAATTATATATTTACCAATTGAAATCTAGGAATTGCTAAATGGGTACAATGATATTATTATGGATTACTTGACCAATGAATTACCACCTGTATGAATCATAAGTCATATCAATTTGATCCTTGGCACAAGTTTTACAAACAAGACTATATACAAAATGACTCCTTAGGAAAATGAATAAATTAGGAAGAAAGTTCAGGAGTTGTTAGATAATGTGCTGATTAGAGAGTGTCTAAGTCCAAGTGTTGTGCCAACAATGTTGACCCCAAAAAAAGATGGTGATGGAGAATGTGCACAAACTCAAGAGATGTTAATAAGATCATAATTAGGTACATGTTTCCTTTTAACCTTGTATAAATGATTTATTATACTATTTAAGTGGTGCTAAATATTTCTCCAAGATAGATCTAGAAAGTGGATACCATCAGATCAATATTAAAGAATGAGATGAGTGAAAGACGACCTTTAAAAATAATTATGGTTTGCATGAGTGGCTAGTTATGCCATTTGGTTTGTCTAACACACCTAGCACCTTTATGCGATTGATGAATGCGGTGCTACATGAAGTCATAGGAAATTTTATGATTGTGTATCTAGATGCTATTTTTTTGTATATTTAGTCTAGAGAGGAACATTTAAGACACTTGGGGTATGCCTTGAAAAAGTTGCAGCAGGAAAAATGATTAATTAACCAAAAAAAAATCATTTTTGAAATCAAAACTTATTTATTTGGGATTTTTTTATATATAGAGATGATTTAAAAATGGATCCTGAGAAGGTAAGGGAAATTATAGAGTGGCCTTCTCCCAAGAGTACGTTTGAAGTTAGAAGTTTCTATGGAATGTACTTGAGACACACAGGCCCCTATTGTTGAATAATGAGCTATTAAAGCCTAAAACGTAAGTCATTGAACCAACTCAGAGGAAATATTTATTTAGGATTGCTTGTAAAGTCAAGGGGATGTTTTGCAAGGTGGATATTGATAGCGATAATACAAATAAATTTATGTCTACGTAAGTGGTGGAAAAATTGAATTCGAAAAATTTTAAACACCCGACACCCTATAAGGTGTATTGGCTTCAAAAAGGTCACCAACTGTTAGTGAATGACCAATTTGAAGTGGGTTTTAGGTGGGAAGCTACAAAGGCGAAATCTTGTATGATGTCATGCAAAGGGATGTGTGCCAAATTCTATTGGGAAGGCCATAGTAGTTCAATAGAAATGGCATACATGATGGAAAGATGAATAATTATATGTTTTAGAAAGATGGGATAAGTCATAAAATTGTACCACTATAGGAGGACAATACAATAGAAAATAATGACCCAAAGACATTGTTGCTAAGTGGAAAGGAGTTTTTGAATCAGGTTGAAGAAAATGAGGTAAATTTTGCTTTAGTCTACAAACCTAGAGTAATACTTACAGCTACTAAATTTTCATATTTACCAATTGAAATAGGAATTGATAAAAGGGTACAATCATATTATTATGGATGACTTGACCAATGAATTACCACCTACAAGAAGCATATGCCATCATATTGATTTGATCCTTAGGGCAAGTTTTCCAAACAAGGCTTCATATAGAATGAGTCCTTAGGAAAATTAAGAAACTAGGAAGTAAGTTTAGGCACTATTAGATAAGGGGCTGATTAGAGAGAGTATGAATCCAATTGTTGTGCCAAAAATGTTTTCCCAAAAATTAGATGGTGGATGGAGAATGTGCACAAACTCAATAGTTGTTAATAAGATCACAATCAGGTACATGTTTCCTTTTAACCTCATATAGATGATTTATTACAATATTTAAGTGGTACTAAATATTTCTCCAAGATAGATCTAGAAAGTGGATACCATCATATTGATATTTGATAAGGAGATGAGTGGATGACAACCTTTAAAACTAATGATGACTTGCATGGGTGGCTAGCTACGTTATTTGGTATGTTTAACACACCTAACAACTTTATGTAATTAATGACTGAGGTGTTAAAGGAATTCATAGGAAAGTTTGTGATTGTGTATATAGATGACATTTTAGTGTATATTTAGTCTAGGGAGGAGAATTTGAGGCACTTGGGGTATGTCTTGAAAATTTGTAGGGGGAAAAAGTATTAATTAACTTTAAAAAAATTTCATTTTTGAAACCAAAACTTGTTTATTTGGGCCTTTTTATATCTAGAGATGATTTAAAAATGGAACTTGAGTGTTGGCATTATGACACATGTGTTGTCCTTGATGGCAACTCACTCAGATGACAGATCATGATACAACAGGTTAACAACATAGAGTTACAGATTAGATTTCATAGAATGGAGAAAGAGAGGTATACGTAGGTTCACCGTTAGCCAAGCTGCGTATACACGAGGGTTCATTGTATACAAGTTGTGTATATGTACACACACACTTTCACAAAAGGAAAAGCGTGTATACCTTGGAAATCTAAGTTTTGGTCCAAAGTATTTGGCCCATAGTATTTTGATCCATGGTATTGGTCCGAGGTATCGGGTCCAAGGTATTGACCCTAGGTATTTGGTCCAAGGTATTGGTCCTAAGTGGTTTTGGTCCATGGTATTGAGAAAGGCCTACAAAATATAAAAGGAGGAGAAGAAAATTACGCCAAGATGTGCAAGTATCGAATATATGATGAAGTGTGAGATCTTGGATGCAGGTTATTGGGTTATGGTGCATAGCTAGATCTGAACCAAGCAAAAAACCTTAGCTGATGATGAGGAATTAGATCTAATGATGAATCCGGATCTTAAGATGTAAAATGAACTATCTTTTGTGTTGAAGCTCATGTATACTCTAGATCTGTTTATTGACGCATATATTATTTTGAATATGATTTGATTTAGGTATAACTAAAGTCTGGAATAGCAATAGAACTTTGAATTTATATTTTCAGATGTATACGCTGGTTGGCTTTGAGAAAAGCACATGTACACGTAGGTTTGACACATGGAAGTAGCATATACCTTATAAAATATGTTTTAGTTGCTGTTGTTTGTTGTTGCAGAGTTCTGGGTTTTGGCTTGGGTTCTGGTTATTGTATTCTGGTGACAACATTCTGACAGATCAGATTGATGGGTTGTCAAAGTGATTGGTTGATTCTGTTGTGGTTGGTTCAAAAGGAGGTAGGTTGATGCAGATATATTTGATGATTGAATGATGTTGATGGAT
>APFE031433693.1:0-13476 GCA_000404065.3 Pinus taeda
GACCATCTATCTCCAAAATAAAGGAATCTTCACTTGGCACAAGTTAATCAACTCCTGGTCAAACCTTTCCCTAGCCTGGAAATCTGCCTCTGATCTTCACCTCCCGCCCCCTCTCTCCCCTCTCTGGACCTCCTTCGAACAAGGCCTCTCGAACAGGCCCATCCACCGTGCTGCTCCAAAAAACGCGCTGGTATGGGCCCTCCCGAACAACCCCCTCCCCATCTCTGTCAAAAACATTTATGCTGCAGTCACTCCCTCCCTTTCTCTCCCCCCCATGATCTTCCCGATGTCCCTCTGGAAAGTCTCCTGCCCTCTAAAAATGGTCCTTTTTCTTTGGCTCGTCTTCAGCAACAAAAATCTTACCTGGGATGTGCTACAGAGGAAAGGATGGTTGGGGCCGGGGCGCTGTCCTTTATGCCTCATGGCCTCTGAAACGAACTTTCACCTTCTCTTCACTTGCCCTATCTCCTCGTCCATATGGTATGATCTCTCCCTCTCCTTCGGCTTTCCTCTTATTTCTTTCTCTTCTGTTCAGGAAGCAATCTTTTGGTGGAGTGGCCAGTCAGACATATGGAGATCCCTCTTCACTCACTCCTGTTGGCTCATTTGGAAATGGAGGAACTTTTCCATCTTCCAGGACTCAAAAAGGCCGGTGTCTGCTCTTCTTAGTTTTGTTAAAGCCTCCTACCTCTGAGCCTCCTGCTCCAACATCTGTTATGTCAGCGTTTCTTTCTTCTGTTATATTTCGAGCTTCCCCTCTCTCGGATCGAGCTGCTCAGTGTATTTTTCATCTTCCTCTCTGCCTGTTCATGGCAGTTCTTGCCTAGAACTGCGCTTGACAGCGTTTTTTTCTTCCTTTGTCTCCTGTCTCTCGGTATTCTTCTGCTGTTTTCCGGGTTCGTTCTCTAGTTTTTCCTGCTGAGGGCACAACATTCTGCTTCCTGTCTCATGTCTTTATGTTGTGATATCTGTGGTATAGGGGGTCTTGGGGAAATCTCTCTGCCTGTAGCAAGATCTGCATATGGGAGTCTTTTCCCCTCATTTCTGTTACCTGTTTGTTTAGTTTTTTGATCCAAATCCTGTCTGTCGTTATGTCTCTCTACGTATCGGGTCTATGTCTATGTTTTTTTTCCGTTCTTGGGTTTCATGTCTTTGCAGGATCTTCCTTGTTTCAGGGGGTCCCGGGTTTCAACAGGCCTCTTTCCTTTGCCTGGAGTTAATCATGTATGGAGTCACAATCTCTGAATATCTCGTTTTTCAAAATTTCAGGTTTTCTGTGGCAAAGAATTCCTTTGTTTTCTGAGCAATTCAATTTATGTCCATCAGCAAGAGAATTCTGTTGACAATGCTTTCTCAAAGATCCTTGGTTGAAGCGGATGCCGGATTATGTACTTCATCATCTGTCATTTCTGCCTCATCTTCATCATATGTAACTTCATCATCTTGTCCACCTCAGTCTTGCCTGTTTCGACAGCGCATGTATGCAGGCCTTTACACGCTCTTTTGTAATGCTGTATCGAGTTTTCTTATACAGGCCATCGTTTTCCTCCAACCGGGCCTGGTTCTCTTTCATGCTCTTTTTCATATCATGAAACTACGCTTCTTCTGAAGCTGATCTATATCTCCAGAATATAATATATTTTTGATTTTTCTTCTGAAAAAAAAAACTATAATATAAAAAAATGCTATGCATATTCAATTAATGTGCATATAACTTAATATAGTTTTGTGGAAAGTAATTAGAAGTAAAAAAAATAAAACATGTGTGAGTAAGATTTTTAGCACATGAAATCAATTTCATATATATCTATATATATAGAAAAAAATGTTAAAACAAAATATTTTAATGTTGTATAGAATAAAATATTCAATGTGGGTTATGAATAAAATATGTATACTTAAAACTATATCAATAACAAAAAAACTAGTTTAATGTGTTGATGAAATGGCTCAATGCATATGTTATGTAATCTCTATAGCATTCAAAAATACAATTTAAATAGTAAAAAGTTACACATTATTTTTTGCACTCTAAAATAAGTTTGCACATGTTCTTTCTGAGCTCATGTTAAATTGTTTGTTAGGATGGATCTATGTTGATAATAACAATAAATAATGTTAATTATTATTGTTAGTGTAAAATTTATAATTAATAGTAATATTAGTGTTAATGTTAATTTTAAAATTAATATAATATGCAAAGGCTTGAAACATCAACATATTTAACAAAATATTTATATTCTTTTGGCTAATTTTAAACTATTTTTACTTATAATCAAAAATGATATTTTCCTTTAAAATAGAGACAATACAAACCATTTTTATTCTATGCTATGTAGATTCCTATAATAATTGTCAATTAGA
Organism: Pinus taeda; assembly: GCA_000404065.3. Taxonomy (NCBI): domain Eukaryota; kingdom Viridiplantae; phylum Streptophyta; class Pinopsida; order Pinales; family Pinaceae; genus Pinus; species Pinus taeda. The sequence goes on from APFE031433693.1 coordinate 2,365, forward strand.
CATTACATAGTGAAGTATTATAACACTTGCTTAATTATACTAATGATGAACGAATAAATTTATTATATTCAATAAATTCACTATGTATTTTTAAAATATTTTTACTAAAATAAAAATTTTCCCCAAAATAAAATTTTAAAAGAAATATGGGCCTTTTTTTTTTTTTATGGGTTTTTTTTTTTTTTTCCACAATTAAAAAAAAAAAAAAAAAACAACAACAAAATAAACAAAAAAACTAATAATTATGTATTAACCATATAATTTTGAAATATATAAATATGGTTTTAAGTTTTTTCCAAATTTAAGAAAAATTATATTCTGAAGTTTCTAGATAAATCTAGAAAAGAAATAAATTCGCAAGAGTAATAAAAAAATCTATATGTTAATAAAAAAACGGTAGAAAAAGTAAGGTAAAGATAGATTTCATATTGAAATTACATAGGATAAATCTATATGTTAATAAAAAAAACGGTAGAAAAAGTAAGGTAAAGATAGATTTCACATTGAAATTACATAGGATGTTTTGCTTACAATAATGGGAAAAAAAGCTAACTTCTCATTTTTCTTTCATGATGTCTGTGCTTTATATAATAGTGATAACATATAATTATGAAGATGATATATCAATTAGTTATATTATTAAAGTTTTCTGGTTTGTGGAATATATATATATATATGTGTGTGTGTGTGAGGGACAAAATTATAATTATAATTAATTGAGTTAATTGTTATAAATTTAAAATCAAAGTTAATATATCTAAGTAAATTTTTTCACAACTAAACTATATACTATAATTTTTATATTTATAGTTTTAACTAAGAAAAATTATTCATAATTACCATTTCTAAATTAAAAATATTATTTTTTTACATCCAAAATAATGTGGCCACATCATCCTAGATTAGAATTCATGGGTAATTTATTTGGTATATTCGTGAATTAAATTCTAAATAAAATTAAATATTTTTCTATTAAATAATATAATATTTAAATAATAGTAATAATATAATTTTATGAAATAGTAGTTTTTTCACTAACATTATATAATATTTTTTTGTTTTTGTAAGCTGAGTGACCATTCATATTCATTAAATCGAATTGAAACCTATACATATATATGGAGGCCTCAACTCGCCCCGAAGAGAAACCGGGTCTGTTGGCCATCTAAAGTTTTTAACAGCCATTCAAAAACCAAAAATATTGATTCTCCTTGTCCAAGCTAAATATACTAAACATTTAAACAGATTACTATTATTTCTACTAATACTAGTCTGCATTATAAACAGAGACCAAAATCTAGGGGTTGTCATTCTGCATGAAAACTAAAGAGATTTATACATATCTCCATGCATCAGTCCACCATGGCCTCCCGCTGGTCTCCTTCTTCCTTCATTCCTGAGTTGGTCTCCCTTATCAGTTGCTTGATCTCTTCCAGTTTGTTGTCTTGCATTATTAGGGTTACCTGAATGTTTTGCATCTCTTTTTTCATGTTAGGAATTCCCTGAGCTAGTTCTGCCATCTCCATGGCAACCTGATCCATTGCTTTTGCCAACAGTCTCTTCATGACCCAGTACACATGTAATGCCTGTTTATACAGTGTCATGCGCCCTCTGGTGTTTCCAGGATCCGACAGCAAGTATACCCAGTCCTCCATTTCTGAATCTGACTACCCCTGTGTGGCTTCCTCCTCCATTCTTTGAATTATTCTCCGGATATCCTCATCAGTGTTTTCGTTATAGGCTCATTCTGCGTACTGGACTTTCTTTTTCAAAGTTTTTCTATACCTCCTTTTCCCCACTGAAGTTTGCTCTCTGTTGTCCCATTGCCCGGCCTATCTTCCTCTTCCTCTATCATCGTGGGTCCTTCCTCTGCCCGTTCTTCCTCTGTTACCTTCCCTTATTCTGTCGCCCTGATCTTTCATGCCAGAGGTGTTGCCCAAGTCTCCTCCCGCTCTTTGCCTTCTGCCTCTCCTTACCTCATACTTCCTTTCTTCCTGGAAATTAACCTTGGGGTGTCTCTCCTCCTCCGACACAGCGTTCCATGTCCGTTCCTACTCATCCTGTTCAGAGTTATACATTTCCTCTTTGTCTTCTGTCACCTCCATACCTATCTAGTATTGCTCCATTGCTTCCCACGATTCTACCTTTTTCCCTTTCTTCCCCAACCCATTTCTGCCTCCTCTCACCTCAGTTACTTCCTTTTTGGTTCTTCTCGTCGTTGCCATTCGCCTCTTCCTATTCTTGGTTTGAGGGCAATGTTTCTGCCTTCCTTGTTTTATCTTGAGCTCTGTTATGGTCTCCACCACCCTGTCTCCTTGCTCTTTCACTGCAGCTGCTAAAAACACATTCTTTCCTTCGCATCTCCTCTCACCTTTATGATTCTTCCTTTGTCGCTCCTCCTCATTCCTCTTCATCATCTCCCACTACCACCTGCTATTTCCGTCATCTCCCTCTTCTCCACGTCTGTCGTCTGTACCCTCGCCCCTACGTCCCATCGCTGCAGCATTTCTACCACTCCTTCTGCCTTTCTTTACTCCCTCTCTGTTTCGCCTTGGTATCATATCCTCCCTACGGATCTTCCTGCTCGCCGTCATGATTACCCATATATCATAAGACCTGTCATTGTATTTCGCTCTCGTTATAGTGATTGATCTCCTCGCCGCCAGTTCCACCCCGATCGGGGGAACATTATATAATATTTAATAATAAACAATATATAATAATTATAATTAGTTATGAATATAGTTTTGCTAAATAATAAATAATAATAAAATTAATATAATTTTTATTAAATATCATTAAAAATGGAAAGACAAGATTTTTCCTAATTAACTTTAATGCAATTCATTATTATAATATTTAATAGTAGTAAATAATAATAATTAAGATGAAATAATATGTTTTCAATAACATTATATAATATTTAATAAAAATAATAACACATATTTAAACTAATTAGTTATGATGATATTCTTATTTACTAAAATAATATAATAATAAAATTAATAAAATTTTTATTAAATTTTTAAATAAAAATGGACAAACAGACATTTTTCTATTAATTTTAATTTAACATTCATTATATAATATTTAATAATAGTAATCATAATAATTTTAAAAATAATAGTTTTCAATAACGTTATACTATATTTATAATATAATGATTTTTTATAAAGACAGCATAATTAATAAAATTATATTAATTTTTTTAAATTATTTTAATTAAGAATGGAAAAGGACATTTTTTCTAATTAACTTTAATTAAAATTCAATAAATATTTTTAAATGTGAATCTAAATTTTTTAACCTATAAAATTTAAATGCTTTAAAGTTTGTAAATCAATTTTAAATCAACTTGTTAAGAATCCGACTGAGATTGTTTTTCAACCCACACTTGAGTCTCAATCTTGTGAATTTTCTTCAAGTGTCTAACAGAACAACATTGAAATAAGTGGCAGTCGAGTCATGACGAAAAAGAATCGCACCTCTCTGTCCCTATGGGGCACTTCCACCTCCCACTTCCACCTCCCCTTGTAATTCATCATCGATACACATCATTTATTTAAAATTTCTAAATAATGTCTTTAATAAAATTATAAATATATTTTATAATTTATGATTATATATATGAGTGTTTGAATTCAAATTGGAGACGAAATTAGTTAAACATTCTATTATCCTATGAAGAAAATTAATTTCGTAGATGAATAATTTACATGAATATTTAACCTCACACGTCAATAACATGTTTTACGAATTCAATATTAATCAATTCTTAGCTATGTTGACCATGATTGAGAAATAGCATGATATTGATCAGCCTAATCATATATTTTCGTCCATTAATACACTATCAAATATAAATCTTTGTAATTTTATTATTATTCAGTAAAATTGTTGACAATGATTGAGGAATGACATGATATTGACTGACGTGATTATAAGAACCCATGAATCTTTGTGAATAGAAAATATAGGTTGCTCATATTGTTATGAAAAGACCATAAGAAAATTGTATTTTTATGTATATAAAGAAAATTATTATGTTTTTTTTTTATTTATTTAAAATGGGCACGGTTAGGTTTTAGAAGAAGCATTTATGGTCTTTTTTTTACATATATCTCTGTCAGACAAGCTGACATCCGTCACATCTTGTTACATCCACATTACAACCACATTGAAACTTATATATGCTACTGCACAACGTTACAAATCAGGGTTTGATCTTTGATGGGGAGCGTGGCAGCCGACTGCCCCAACCACTGATCCATGCACTTGTGTGTAAAGAAAAAAAAAAATATTATATTAGTATTTTTTGGAAAAGAATTTGTATTGTTTGTAAACATAGATAATTTTTGGGGTATTATTTTAGCTCATAAGAATAGCATAATGTTGGAAAAAGAATAAGAAAAGAATGCATGTGAATTTTGCTTATGAAAAGATAAAGAAACTAAATTATTTAATTACAAAAAAAAATTATGGAAATTATGTGTAGGAATTTCGACTTTTTTTTTTTATATTCACATGATTCCTATGTATTGATTTCTAAAGAGAAACACTAGACTCTTAAAGAGGAATATGTGCTTATTTTGTTAGATTTTCTTGATGAGAAATATGCCCAAATGAATAACGATTGGGATTAGATTTTATTTTTAAATATGCATTTACATGCATGGGAAGAAAAGATATTGTATTTGATTTCTTGAAAAGAAATATGTTCCTTTCATTCATGAAAAGTAGAACTATTGTATTTGTTTTCTTGAAAAGAGATATGTCATTTGCATGCACAAAAAAATAGAACTATTGAGTTAGTTTTCGTGAAAAGAAATGTGCTTTTGTATGCAAGAAAGAACAACTATTGGGCTAGATTTCTTTAAAACAATGTATGTCTATTTTTATTTGTTTGTTGAAAAGAAGAACATGTGCTTATACGCACATAAATAACAGTTATGTTGTTAAGTTCTTGGAAAATAATATTTGTGAGATGCACAAAACAAGAGTCATTGTCTTCATTTCTCTTAGAATATGTGTTTATTTTTCCATCATCTTGAAAAGAGAAAAATATGTTTGCATGCATGAAAGAGTGGTTGCTATGCGCTTGGTCTTTTGAGAAAGAAATGTGTTTTTGCATGCAAGATTTAGTTAGCTTCCTTTGGAAAGAAAGATGTGTTCTGCATGCTAGAAGAATGGTTACCATGTTAATTTCTTTTGGAAAAAAAAAGTAGTTACATGCAAGAAAATAATGACTATTATATTAGCTTTGTTTTGGAATAGAGCATGTGTTTTTCATGTACAATAGGTATCATGAATAAATTTCCTTTGCAAAAGATGATATTAGAAAAAACATGCAGTTGCATGCACAAGAATAACATATATTATGCTAGTTTCTTTGGGGAGAGGACATGCATTCTCATTCATAAGAATAATATTTATTGTATTAGTTATTTTGGAAATGAGTACATAATTTTGTATTAAAAATATAGATGAGGGCCTAGCTTTTTTTAAAATAAAGTTTATATAATTGCATGCATTAAGTATGGCAGCCGTTTTCCTTTTCTAGAGTATTTGTTTATGAGCCCTAATATGAGGGTTGTTTTCCTTTTCTAGAGTATTTGTTTATGAGCCCTAATATGAGGGTTGTTGGGTTATCTTGAAAGATTGTTATGAATTTGCATGCACAAGAACAATTTCTACATATTAGCTTTTCTTTGGGAAAATTATGCATTTGCATGCACAAGAACATTATCTACTTATTAACTTTCTTTTGGGAAGATTATGCATTTACATACAAGATTATGTTAGCATTATTTTGGAAAGGTTATGCATTTACATACAAGATTAGGTTAACTTCCTTTTGAAAAAACATTATGTATCTACATGAAGGAATAACATCTATCATGAAAAGTTTATTTATTCGCATGAAAAACCATAGCTCATGTGTTAGTTTTCCTTTAAATGGATAAGGACAATTGTAGTGGCTTTCTTCAGAAAATAATCTGGATTTATGTGCGAAGGAAATAATAGTTAAATTGGTTTTTATCTATATACATGATTGATAGTTATATCTTTTTAATGTGTGTACAATGATGTTAAAGAAGACATGTCAAAATATTTTGTTTAAGCACATGAGTAGATGTTGAAACATTAGTAATAAAGATTGACTATTGGTGGATTAATACTTTATCTAGTCATGATATCAAATTTTGTTGACTACAACAAAGCGAGGGAAGGATGGTGACTTATTCAAATGATATATTATGTTTAACATGGTGGAAGATAAATAATTAATGATCCATATAGATTAAGGAATGTCATTTGCAAGATGATCCACTGATGGAAACAACCATACCCTAAATACGTAGAGATTAAAGATTTGTGAGTAAATGATATCATGATTTTTTATTATCTTCTAGTTGGTTATGTTGTATTTAAGATAATATTTCTTTGTAATATTTTATGACAATGGTTAAGGGATGGGCTCCCTTTCAATCCATTGAGTGAGGGGTGAACACTGTCACGAGCATTTAATAAAAATTAAACGTTTGTTGGTTTTCACTCTACGAGGTTTCCAGGGTATATCGGTGTTCAATGATCTCATTTCCTATTGTGTCAATATTTATGTTGGATCATTGGATGATATGTTGATTATATGATCAAACATGTGTTTAACTAACTAAGTTAAAATAATCATGGAATTGATGCAAGGTTAAAACAGGTTCTCTATCTTAAATTGCAATAATAGTGGATTTTATGCTATGTAATTTATTATTCTTTTACTAAACATTACTCAAATTAATGATGAAGATCTTAGCTAATGGTCAATGAAGGTAAATGGGATAGTAATTTGGAATTTTACACGTTAGTAATTCCGTAAAAAAATTCTAACTCTATGAACTTGATGTTTTTTTAAAATAATTCTAAAATCTATTACTTTAACATAATGATACAGGGAGGCTATGGCCTTTGTAGTTCATTGCCAAGGTTCATGGCATATAACATTAAAAAGAAGATTGAGACTACCCGAAAATGGGAAACCAGTCCAATCCAAAAAAAGAATTTGTTGCCCACGCAGGGGAAACCAACATATGAAAATGTAGCAAAAATCTGTTGACTTCATTTTCAAAACTAACAAATTGCTCAAAAATTCATAAAATGAACCTATAGATGTGATTTCCAAAAACCTGAAAAACGAAGACACGTAGTGAGTCATGTGTCATGCGGTGCTGACGGGTGTGCTTTAGCTGACTGGTGTTCTTCAACGATGAAACATTTGTATTCATCGAAGTTGTCCTTGTCATTCTACAACGCACCTGTGTCATCCTTTCCCTGAGGTTCTTGAGTTTTTTCCTCTGCGGAAGTCTTGCTCTATGCATTGTCCCTCTTCTCCATTGCGCAGATTGGGCATCCTTCGTCACTTGATGGCTCCTCATGGAAGGTGACTGTGATGGTGGCTTTGAAGAGTGGCTGGTTCAGAGAGCAGTGGTATATGAATTGGGCCGAGTGATGGAGTTGCTGAGTACTGGAGGGGATGTCAACGACTGGAATGGAATTTATCGAAAGGGTGGGAGTGGATAGCTCTTGTGTGGCTTTTGCCACTACGGGTATCAGGATAACAGTTGACACATAATTAGCCGAGGGGGTGGCGATGTATAAGACTAGTGAAGGTGGAGAGCAAGGCAGTCTGCCTCTGCTGCTATCTCTTTTGCTATGCATTCAATGGCGCAGTTGGGGCATGATGGCATGGGGACGAAGAGAATGCCTGCGAGAGGTCAGCACTAAGTGGGGCTCAGAGATAGAAGGTTGGGGCTCAGAGATAGAAGGCTCATCAAACTTAGAGTTGAGAAGCAGGTTGCAGATTATACTTTGAGAGTAATGGATGCCCTGTCCAAACTCAATGTAGCAGAGAATGTTGCAGCACCTACCTGTAGCAGTGTGTGAACTTGGCTCCACTGCAGCTAGGGGACATTGGCAGCTCAGAGGCATAGGATTAGAGACAAAGGAGGTGGGTAGTATATTACTTAAGGGTACCATGATGCAGACCCGAGGTAGGTTGGCGCAGCCAAGTTGATTCAAGTGCCAAATTAAATGGCATTTACTGATACTGCAAGGCAGTTTTATGGCTTTGTGTATGGGTTTACAGGTGGCCATGTGGCTATTCCACTTTCCATCCCATTCCCCTTCCATCAATTCAGTCCCTGCGTACACCCGCATCCGGGAGTTTTGCTTCATTATGTACCAGATCAATACATTCTTGTAATTGATTTCTACCATTAAGGATGGTGAGGGATCTTGACTGGAGTACTTGATCATGTTCAACCCCTATATTTGCCAATAGATTAGAAACCTTGTTGCCCTCTCTCTTGACATGAGTGAAGGTGATAGCTCTCATGTTTTTTAACCATTGCTCAATTAGTTCTAAACGAGCTGTCAGTCTCCAACTAGTAGCCACTTTCGAAGCCGAGGTCCCCAATTGTATTTGGGTAGTCATGTTGATGAGGATTTGGGAATCCCCTTCTATTATAACAGGGTGAAAATTATGTTGATGAGCCAAACACATTCCCTGCCATAATCCTTCTAGTTTTGTTGAGTTATTTGTAGCCCAGCCAATTGATCAAAGTATATTAATAGAGGTTTGCCTTCATGATTCCTGAATATGCCTCCATATCTTGCTTTGCTTGGGTTTCCTTTTGAGGCCCCATCGAAGTTTAGTTTGATCACATTTGTTGGAGAGGGATTCCATTGAGTGGATGACCTAGTAATGGTAGTGGAGTTATCATGATCATCCTGAACCTGCGGAATCCTTATATTCCAATTCTTCCAAATATTATGTTCCTGTGTCTGAGTGGGGAGGTCCTCTACTTGCCATTTCTAGAGAGCCAAGGCTTCTTGAATGTTGTAGCAGAAATTGCTCCAAATGATGTCCAGGGGAGTGCATTGGTTTTTAAATATTCTCTTTTTTATTTCCTTCCAAATTGTCCATAGAAGTAGACCCATTAGAACTTTCCATAGAGAATTTAGAATCTTAATGTTATAGGGAGCAGGGGCCCAATTATGAATGGTACTTATGATGCCCCCCAATATTTTGCAAGCTCTTTGACACCTGAAGTTGAGTTTTTCCCATAAGTGGTTGGTCAAGTTACAAGAATCCATGAGGTGCTGAATAGTTTCACTTTGTTGCTTGCAATTGGGGGAATATAAAGGTCCATGAAACCCTATTCTAATGAGATTGTCCCATGTAAGAATTCTTTTATGATATAGCAGCCATGTGAAAGTGGATACTTTGGGCCATATTCCAGGGGTCCATATGCATGCCCAAATGGGGTCCACTGGTACCTGTGCTTGTAGCATCAACCCATATGTCTCCTTTGTCATGAATGTCCCTCGCGGGGTGTATCCCCATCTTAAAATTTCTTTCTTGTTTGTATATCTGATTTTCCTATTGGCAAGCTCTGTGTGCAATGCTTTGTAGTAGTCTTCCGTTTCTTAATGAATTATTTGTTCGGCTTTTTTCCATTGCCTGAATCCTTGATTGATGTATTGAGTATAGTGCTGAGAGACTTTTTCACTCTGGTTAATGGCATTTTCCTCAATATTTTGAGGAGGGATGGCTTCTAACATTTTGGGTCGTTGTTGCCATGATTCGACCCAAAATTGGGCAGTGCCACCATCTCTTATCTCCCATAAACTGTGTTGTTGTATTATTCCTCTATGCTATTTTGCTGCATTCCAAATTAGAGAGCCTACATCCGTATTGGTGATTCTGATCAGCTCTTCTAGCGGTCTATTATTCGCATATTTTGTAGTCCAAAGTTTGGTCCATGGTGTGTGTGGGCTTGATACCCATTGCCACCATAATCTTGCTCCTATCAATGCATTACTGTGTTGAGGATCCCATAATCCAAGGCCTCCCTTCTTTTTTGTGTGTAAATTGTCAACCATTTTATTAGTTCCCATTTATTATTTTAACCTGAGGATCCCCAGAGAAAGTTGCCCTACACGTCCTTGATCTTTTTGAGCACCCATTTCAGCATTGCAGAACTGAGAAGAGGTATAGAGGCATAGTTTGTAGTATAGATTTGACCAGAATAAGCCTGCTTGCCATATTGAGGGCTCTGTAAGTCCAAAGATATAGGCAGCTTTCAATTTTCTCTAGGACAAGCTGCCAGGATGCGTGCTTTATAGCTGAGTCTATCAGTGGTGCACCCAAGTATTTGGAGGGTAGATTGGCAATAGAAAAGCCTATGATTCGGGTGATAGCTCTTTGGGTTATAGGGGGAGTGTGAAAGAAGAAGATGTGAGACTTAACAATGTTTATTGTGGTTCCTGAAGCCAAAGAGAAGGTATCTAATAGGGCTTTGAGAGAATGATCTTCGTGGACTGAGGGGTGCCCAAACAACATATTATCATCTACGAATTGTTGATGAGTGATGGCAGATGTACCGTGGACATAGATGCCTCTGAGATCTTGGGAGTGAAGAGCATGCTTTATAAGGTGACCTAAGCCTTTTGCCATGAGGACAAAAAGAAAGGGAGAGAGGGGATCTCCTTGACGAATTCCTCTAGAGAGGGAGAAGGGGCATGATGGGACACCATTAATTAAGATGGAGAAAAAAGTGGGGGATATTAGATTCATAACCCATTTGACCCAGGTCGAGCTGAAGCCAAAGGCAGTGAGCATTTGTTTTATGTATGTCCAACTCAATTTATCAAATGCTTTAGATAAATCAATTTTGAGAAGCATACCTTCCTGTTTGTTGTGCTTTAAGGAGTGAATGATCTCATGTGTTAGGATTATGCCATCAAGGATTTGATGTCCCTCGACGTATCTTTATTGTTCTTGCAAGATGAGTAATGGGAGAAATGGCTTGAGGTAGTTGGTGATGACCTTCGAGATGATTTTATATACAACATTACAGAGTGTTATGGGTCTGAACTTCTCTGAAGTGCTTGTTTGTTCTTATTTCTGGATGAGAGCTATGAATGTAGCATTTAGAGAAGGAAGAAGCCAGTGCATAGTTCTAGATTCATCTACTACCTTCCAGACCTCCAACTTAATCAGATCCCAGAAGTGATGGAAGAAGTTGGAGGTGAAGCCATCAGGTCTAGGTGCTT